>CM040185.1:63008849-63078849 GCA_022606455.1 Callitettix versicolor
ATTAGTTGCAAACCGGACGTACCTCTATGTTACACATCAACGAAATAGGAAAATTTGTTTAGTTTCCAGCGTCCTGCGTACTCACAGATGAACAACTATCAAGGATAACACATTTTTCGTACTTATATAACCTGAAAGCGGATATACCGACCTAAATTTTATGCTATTGTATGCCAGACCTATTTATATTTCGTATAATAGAACATTAAAATCGTTAAATTTTATAATTACGTATTTAGGGAGCATCATTGTACTTTTCACATCAGTTGTATTCAGTCACAGATAAAACTTAATCACATGTTAATTGCGCACAAGATATAACCAGTAAATACAGTTGTCTCTGCAGATAAGCTGCATTTGGCATTGGTCCACTGCCTTCTAGGGCTTTGCGACTAGCACAGTAGTTAACGCAGCCAATACAAATACAGCTAAACCAAGTTATCAGCCTTTAGTGGCCACATTAACAGCCCTGTGTTGGCAAGAGGAACAACTTTAGGGGCGTTTATTTTAAGTGCACTAATAATAAAGCATTAAAACCCGGGGGGGGGGTTCCTTTGTTCAGAAACAAACAGCGTACAATTATCTGTTAGTTTATGTACTATAAAAGTATAAGGATGTTAATGCCAGTTTTACTTTGAAAATATTCGCGGCACTCAGCTGTATTGTTAACGTGATGGAAGCGAATGCAAACATTACATCGACCCTAAACACTGTCAGGTTCATGTAGGTATTAAAACACTACGTTGATTATAACGATGGAATCAGGTTTTTAAAAAAGTAATAAATAAATAAGTTATGAGTGTTTTACAAGACGTCGAATATCTAACAAATTTTGCTGGGCAGATTAGAATAATTGACCGAGCGAAGCGAGGCCTTTGTTTCAACTCGACCGTTCGGAATTTGGCGTTTGTTCGTTACACACTTTTGGCCAAACGCATTGACATTTTTGAAATTGCCTACAAAGATATTTGTGTAAAATCTGAACTACGTATTTATAAGATATTTCCCGTTCACTTCCGTTTCAAGATGGCAGGCTCTGATTTAAAGAAGAGAGTTGTAGTTGCTGGTTATTTCGTGTAATACTGGCTGAACGGTAAGCCATCATAATTTCGACCGCTTCACTGGAGAAAGAGCGTAAAATTTCCAATAAAGTCAGTCCAGTAACATTTTTCCTAAATGTTATGATTACCGGTTAAATTGGCGGAAAATGTTACGAGCGCGTCAAAGCGTTGTCGTGAAGCGGTTGCAAAATAAACTGCAAGGTCTTTTGAACTATAAGTACTACAGCTTAAATGGTATAACGCTCCTGGGGCTGTGCAAATAAGACTCTCAAATTGTAGTTCAGTGGACTGGTACGCACAATGAGTTTATCCTCACTGACTGGCTCATGCTGCTAAAGGTCTTCACGTGGTACACCGTTGAACTCGTCCAAGCTCATTTAAGATCGATATTTATGCCAGGTTTGAATCAAATCGGACAAAGATAGTTAACACACATGAATATATAATTTTTAAGACACCTCTAAAAGTGCTTTAAACGTCAGGATCTTTTGAAATGCCTGGCCACATGATGACCGCTCCAATAGCTCAACTTCCAGTGGAAAGTTCTTCATTAGTTCTTTTCTTCGGCAGAATACTATTTTAATTTTGACACGTAGTAGCCAGTACAGCCAATAATTCTTGAATAGTGGATGAAGTGATTTCCCACAGTGACAAATAAAACTATAAAGGCATCACCGGCAGGAATGATAAACAGATAAATTGTCCTGTTTCAGTATTACATTGGGAGGAAATGAGTTACTGTATCGCACAAACGGTAAAGGTAGAACGAATTATACGCCGGTATAATGAAATGTACACCGATCCTTGTCTCTAGAACAAACTTTGAGGAGTCGGAAAGATTAAAAACCGATGTGTATCCGTTCGTGAAAAATTTTTTATAGTCCAGCCGTTGTAAACGGCTTGAGCGAGAATTGACCACGCATGTAGGAGAATTGAACTCCAGTTCCTTCCAACATCCCAGTGACACAGAATCTGCCAATCTGAGTGTACAAACTGTTCACTACTCAGTTGTGTTGAGAGAATTGGGACTCGACCTCTCTCTCGCACATTTGTTCTCTCTGTCCCACTGGTGCTCTTAGCGGGCTGTTTTCTAATCAACAGACCTAAAAAAAGAAACATTGTTCCGACGTTTCGCCAAAATCCACTTAATTTTGTTACACTTTTGACGAAAACGTTGCTCATCAAAATCCGTCAACCTGTTTAAAATCAGTCAACCGGTTCAAAATCAGTCGACCTGTTCAAAATCCGTCAACCTATTCAAAATCCGTCAACCGGTTCAAAATCATTATTTTTAAAAAAATCAATCTTTCACTATGATAAAACTTGTAATAAATTATCACTTAATGTTTTCAAAATTAATGAAAAGTAATGTCCCAGTAATATTCGCATTACTACAGATTTTAAAATGCTAATTTATGCACATTATAACCGTAATGTGTATTACGTAAAGAATACACTGTTCATTGTAAAATTTAAAGTAATCATATTTGTAATTGTTTTTATGTAATGATGTTTAATTATTTCAGTTTTTGGAAACTCGCTCCGGCGAAACAGCTCGTGTCACAGATTATATTAATATTTTTAAACCATACTAATATTTTTCACTGTTTTGGTCACGTGCAAAACTAATATTAATTGTGTCATTTTTTTCAGGACATTGTGTTCTCGCTGTGAATGCAGTTTTCAAGTTTTAAAAAACACTGTATGAATAAACTTAAAATGGAAAAACGTGAGTAAGAGAAAATTTTAACATTGTTACTGCGAAGAACCTAATATTTTAGACGTGTTTTGCGAAGTAATTACGAATTTACTGGGCGCTAAATTGAACCAAAATGCTCGATGTATTTTACTTTACTTTAATCCGTTGACGATGTTGGCCCAATTGAAATTATAAGTTAATGTTATTTAAAAATACAGATTACTCCGCTAATTTTCTAGAGAACATTGTGTTTCATATCTAATTTCAAAGTCCGTGTATGCAGGAAAGTGGAACGAATTTATATTTTATATACATTATTTCTTTGTATTTTTACCCTGCATCTTTAAAAGCAAAAAAATTAATGAAATAACTCAAAAATAAAAAAAACAATATAAATTACTATGATTTTGTTATGAAATAATTATGTTCGATACCTCATTTTAAAGGTTTTGTATGTGGGAATATGACCACTTATTACATTTTTAAATATCTATTTCTTGCTTTCAGAAATATTTCCTGTCTTTTTAAAAGTGAAAGTACGTACAAAATGTAAAAAAACTCACCACATTCCTATATCTAGGTAGAAGTCATGTGACTTCTAAAACGAGATGTCAAACTTTTTCTTAAAAAATAGTGGAGTAATATATATTGTTAATTAACCTTAGTCTTATAGGGAGTAGTTTTGATATGGCCGACAGAAAACTTCAAAGTAGGGATTCTGTCCCTGGGAAAACTAGTTACTCTTCACTGGGTTCCGGAGCACAAGGGCAGACCAACTGGCTGGTTTGGGAACTGCATCTAAATTTACCAGACCAGAGCCGGCTTTAGGGATCTCTCTATCGTTGGGCGGGTCTGCTATCAATAGGTAAATTAACAAGAAACACCAGTTAAGATGGGATAACCTTCATGGGCACTATCATAGCAAAGGCATTTCATGGAGGATTTAGAGCGATGACAGACATTTTGGCCAGAACACAACTTAGAAAAATTATTGAGGTTACTACTGGGCACTGTGGTCTGAGGGTGAACATACAGAATAGGTATATACCACGGAGAAACAGTACTTAGGTTATGCAGTAAAGAGGAGAAACTGCAGGAGACATAATTTATGATTGTGAGGCTCTTTCTAGCAGGAGGCTAAGGGTTTTTAGTTTCCAGGATCCTAGGGGAACTGAATAATGATTTAGTAGGGACTTTCAGCAGGATGAGCTAATCAGTGGATTGTTGGTACTTATTAAGAACACCGATCTGCTGAACTGGTATTTAAGAGGTTTAGTTGCACACTAGTTCCGTCGATTGCAGTGTCTGCTGTTTTATAATCCCATCCTCTAATATATAATGCAATATACAAGAATTTTAACATTAGATATCAAAGAAAATTCTTCTTAAAAAATAGTGGAGTAATCTACCGTTAATTATCCTTAGTCTTACAGGAAATAGTTTCGATATAGCAGACAGGGTCCACAGAATTTTGAACTACAAAGTAGAAACGTTTCATTTCCTTTTATACTTGATAAAATGGCGTTCACTGCGTACGATGACACGGCACACCGCTTATCCGGCCATCTACTGCGCATGCGTGCTGTATACCATGTTAATAACCTCTTCATTCATTCATTAATTGAACTCTCATTAGCATAGGACATAACCCAACTATCGAGATTACCCCCGGCACAATCTGATTCAACGATCTTGTCAATTTAAAGTTCGATCTTCAAGCGACCGTACAATAGGTATCCGTTACGTGAATTTTTTTCAGTTCTTGACAAACGCGGAAGTTTGTGCGCTCTTTAAATGGAACTGGCATGCGCAGATAGAATCGAATTGTTTCCCGAAAGATAAACACCGGTTACGGACAATATGCAGTATCTGTGCTAATTAATCTGCCGCATGGTTTGTGTTCGGTCACGAGATAAACTATTTGCAAGCGTATTTATCATGTACAGCCGGCGCATGATGCGGTGTTCACATTTGCGGAATTTATACCTTGTAGCCTATAACATACTGTGCATGATCATATTCAATTGGAAAACCCTAAACGCAATCGTTACTTATTGACAAATGTCTACTAGAACACTCACTAGTTGTTGGAGCTTTCAAAAACAAGACCAATAGTAAATTTTCAGAGTCGCGAGTCAAATATTAAATTAATTATAATTAAAATTTATTTCCGCCTTGGATCGAACCGGCGATCTTCCGTGTGTGAGGCGCACGTTATAACCACTACACTACGGTAACTACGAAGACGTTTTTATTGGTAGTTACATTAAAAAACCAGTTGTTTTATATTAATTCTTAACGATCGGCTAATTACATTGATAGGTTATAATAAGTTTTAGGTCATGTTGTTAAAAACTAGCCATGTTTTAATTTGTCGTTCATATTAATTCGTAACGATCAGCTGATTTCATTAAACAGCTGATAGGCAATAATAAGTTTTAGGTTATGTTGTTAATAAGTAATTATGTTAGCTTATCGTTTTTTTGAAAAAAATAGTAATTAAAATAACAAGTAATGCAATAAATACATGATTATTTAATAAAATACAGTACAAGTAATTATAATTTCTTTAAAAAGGGATAAAATTCTGTTCCAAAAATAAAAATCATGTCTCGTGTTTTCGAACAAATTATCCTAATTAAAATAAGACGGAGAAGAAAACATGATACATGATTTTTATTTTTGGTTCAATAACAAAAATTTTTTAGTTCGAGCCATAGTTACTACCGTTGTTTTATCTTTATAGTTAAAGCTGATCTCTAGTCCTCATTAGTCTAACTGGCATAAAGTATGGACGTTAAGTAAAAGGGAGAAAATGTAGACTGATTTGATTCAAACGTGACATAAAAATTGATTTTGGTAATAATTTGAACAAGTTCGTTAACCAGCAAAATTCGTGCAACAACTTCATATATTTAAGTTCATGTATAACTTTGTTAAATATTTTTGAAGATCTGATGAAGACCATCGTAATCAGCGTTGAAAACTGCAAAAGTTAACATTTTGAATTTTTTCAAAATACGTTGACATTTTGAATTTTAATTTTACGGCGGTCATTGTTCATTTTGTAATGAAATAATTGGTTCACGTAGTGTTTGGGGTAAAAAAATTATTATTTTAAAATGTTAATATATGAAAACGTTGAACGTTGACCATGACTGTGAAATTAAGGTTTTCATAAGATGTAGGATAAAAAAAATGAGGCAGCGGTTTGTCGAGATTATTTCATGAACGTTTAACTGTCTAACACGCTTAAAGTAGTTGTACAAATAATGATCTAAGCTTACTGGATGTCAGCGAGTATACCAGGGGGTGTATTAACCCCCCGCCGAGGCCTGTTGCTCTTCCTTTGTCAAATAACAAGGGCTGAAAGGATGACAGAACGCGGGGGTCGTACATCAATCATTTTAATACGTTTATAAGAGTGATTTGCTAAACCCTCTGTCGAAAGTAAGTGTCAAGAAATATTTTCCTTCAAGTAACAAAATGTCTTTGGTATTAGATTTATATAATACAGACGATCTGAAGGGGTTTAATATATTTAGCAAACAAAGTTTTATTAATAAATAATTTAATTTATTAAGTTTTCACTTTCGCCGGCTAGTATAGAGGTTCTGGTATATTTTTATTATTAGTTATCAGAGTGAATGCGTTAGATGCTGTAAAGTGGACAATATTTTCACTCACAAATAATATTCAAGGCTTTCGTAGGGAACACCGTAGCTCAGACGGTTAAGTTGACGGCCAGTTTGCAACAACTCGTGACTTCTAGACTATGCAAATTTGAGCCCACTTACTATAGCTAGGATTTAAACATGACTAACTTTGTGGATGCAGAAAAAAACACATTTCTTAAAAATAAAACTACAAAAATCATTTAAATATTTTTAATACCAGTCTGCTTCAATTCATTTCCGACTTTAGTAAATTACATTATCACAAAGTTATCTGATAGCGGTTACAATTTACCGAATGTACCATGATTTGTCCCGGTGATACTGCTTAAGTCGGGTACAATTAGCGGTGAAACACGAGTGATTAAGTTGATATAGGGCCTAAGTTGAGGACATTCAGTGGCGGGCGTCGTATTAAAGTCTAATGAGCGCCTGCCGACTCGCAGTGTCGAGTTGTCGACAAAGTGGATTTGGATAAAATAAAAAAAAAAGATTTTTAAAAAACAGGCTTTTTCAATTCAAGTATAAAATGCACTAAAAAGTAAAAAATTAATTTTTTATTAGTCGAAGAATAAAGCATGGGTGCAGATTAGATTAATTAGAAATTATTGAAGACTATCCTTATGAATATTGATGGGCACACACGCCTTATTCTACGACTGATGAAAAATTTATTTTTTACTTTTTAGTGCATTTTATACTTGAATTGAAAAGGGCCTGATTTAAAAAAAATTATTTTATTTTCTATTTTTTAGTGATGAATCTTGTAATCGGCTAGAATTCACTTCTTCCGACAATTTTCAATGTAAAAAGTGTTAGAAGAAACTAACGCCATCAATAGATATTGATGGATATTGATATTGACTCAATATCAATAAATATTGAGCAACGCTAAAACTATTTTTCCATAAGAAATTTTCGTTAGGGGCCTAATTAAAATTAGAGCACAATGAAACATAATGTGCCTAATCATTGGCTATTGCATTGTCATCGGAAGCAAGCAAGTGTGTAAAATTTCATATTGGTGGTCGATTGGGTGATGGAAAGTTGGTTAAAAATCGATTGCAAAATTTCAACTATGAAACATACAGACAAAAGGAAGCAAGTTAAGAAAAGCTTGTAAAAATAGATCTAATTTTATAGCAAAATCAGTTCAACGTATTTTGCTCGCCCAAGATTATAACTCCTCTAGAGACAGTGTATTAAATTTTAGATTGAAAAAATGTCATCAAACACTGCTACTGACACTGTGTTTTAGAAAATTAGGCCAATTTTGTCTTTTTTTCTCTTGAAGCTTTGACTTTTCAGGCTCGTTACAGCAATTTTTCTGTCAGTAAAAAACGTTGGTTTCGCGTCACGCTCGAGCTGTATACGGTGAATCACCGCATATATAACATTACACAAATACCTACCACATCCATCGATACAGCTGCGATCTGATGCCTTTAATAATGTTTTCATTAGCCTAATGTTGTATACATGAAAATTCTATTTATATGTGTACATTAATTATTAATCTATTTGTCTGTAAATTGTATTCATTTGTACTGGGCTTGCACAGCTCATCATGTGTTTTGATAATTGAATAAACTTATAAAAATGTATATTTATTAATTGACGCAGGATTATAAAATTATAAGACAAATATCTTGCATATAACAATTTATTTTTACTTTAATAATCATTTTTGGGGGTTACGAGTGCCGATAGATATTAAAACTAGGCTAATGTTATTGATTTTAATTTAAAAAATATCAAATTTTTATTTTTTACACTAAAATTAATTTGATAGTCAAATATAAAAACCAAATGCACATACTGTTATTACAGAGTTGATGTTTACAAGGTCTAATTTTCTAATATTAACATTTTAAAATTAATAAAATGGTCTTTATTTTGTTATTATGGTTTTCTCTCGTAAATTATAAAATGAAAAATCTAGTCCAGTCAAAATAGATTATCTATAGAACTATTAATGCCTGTAAAATCATAATTAGGCACTAAAAATGAATTATATTTATATATCAATAAATCTACAATGTTATAAGCATATGTTACTTTCATTAACAATTAGTGTAAGCAAAGCTTCTGTCGGCTAGGCCACTGACTGTCATGTTTTTTCATTACCTTCTGATTTGGATTTTTTTATAGAGACTTTTTTTATACTAATAACTTTTTTGTTTGAATATTTAATTACTATATTGGAGAAAAATGTGTATATTTTTTTTAGAAAAGTTTAATTTTTGATAATTTTGAAAATTCAACATGTTAATTTATGCAGTTTTTAACGCTGATTACGATGGTGAAATCGGATTTTCACAAATAATCAAAACAAGTTAAAAATGTTTTAAGATTAGTTAAGACCACCATTTTGAAACTGTTTTAACGAATTTATCTAAGCTATTACCAATATCGATGCCAAATCGGCCTGAAATGCAAATGTGATCGGGCTAACAAAGGCTCTAAATTAAAAAAATTGATTACACTGCGTTAGAGTCCATTTTATTTTTAATTTTTTTAAAGTGAAAAAGTTTAAAATGCCAATATACGCAGATTTTAATGCCGATTACGACGGTGAAATCAGAATTTCAAAAGGGGTACTATTGGAAATTCACTTTCAGTAAATCAGCGAGACAGCTGCATACCGTGATTTTCTCGAATCACGAAATACAGGCTGTTAATAACGGTGAGGCTTATTACCCCTGTCATTGTTTTACTTTTGCAAAGCGGTGGACGTGAAACCGCTACGGACGTAGAGAGCAGAAAAACATAACGAGCTGTGTTGGTCCGCGAATCATACTCGTGTATCACCTAGTACGGTAGATAATTAATTTATTACACTGAATATTTGTTTGTTAATAAGTAAACACTGCAAACAAGTAAATAATGCGCAAATAAACACAAATT
Organism: Callitettix versicolor; assembly: GCA_022606455.1. Classification (NCBI taxonomy): domain Eukaryota; kingdom Metazoa; phylum Arthropoda; class Insecta; order Hemiptera; family Cercopidae; genus Callitettix; species Callitettix versicolor. The sequence continues at coordinate 63,018,191 of CM040185.1, forward strand.
ACTCTGAACACAGGCTGGGGTTTTAATTTAAACGTGTTCGTTCAAATATTTTGCGCGCTCGGAACCGTTTTATATATTCCCAATTAGTGTTAATTCATTTTATTCGAATCTCTTTGTGAATAATTAAAGGGGGTTTATTTATTTTGCGACCCGTAAGAGATTAATGCCGTCGGTTCATTACGGGCTCCGGGTACTATTTTCGCTTTCCAATTACATTCATACCATTATCAGAATCGCTTGTCGTATTTTTGTGTCGCATTGTGTAAATTGTTTATAGGTGTGTACGTGTTTTTATTTTACGGCGAAACGAAATTAAGGGAGAGGGTAAAGTGCGCATTTTAAAAATTTTGTTAGAAAAACTTTTATAGTACGCTGTAAGTACAATATAATTGCTGTAAACAGCTGATTTTTCAGAAATATATTTTTTAAATATATATTAGATTTTGAAATGGCTCCATTTTGAAACTGCTGAACCAATTTTGCTAGTTAACGAATAACCTATTATGCAACTCGGTTTTTCTGTCAAGTTTGAATCACATTGAACTAAAATTGCGAACGTGAGTGTGCTAAAACACGAGCAAAAAAATTAATAATAATTTTAACGACCCCTTAACAAGTGATCCAGAGGTCATTTCAGTGATTGGTGCTCATTTCAAGGTTCTGTTTCCGAGTCTTACCACGATGTCCGTTCAATAGCTTTTTCCCAATCGAATTTAGCTAATATCTGCGACTAGTAGTAGCAGATTCGATGTTGTGATAGAAGCGAATTTCCAACAATTACTTTTATATATCTTAGACTTTATACCTGTTTCTAATACAGTAATGACCATTAGAATAGTAATAAATTAACTCTTTTAATAAGAAAGAAAGTAAATATAATTATCCAACCTCTGTAGAAAATTTGTATAGGTCTGTTCTATGAAACAGAACCATTCGATGGACGTTGTACGCGTATATAAACCGCTTTGGGGTTAAATTTTGGTAAATACTGAACTACGTGCTTCAGTATTTCAGTTCACAGTTTTTATGCAAAGTTTCGCAATATTCAACCGGTAATTGTTTTCGAAGTAATAACTTCTTTGCACCGGGTATGACAAATTTTGTGGTGCAGTGAAATCGAATTGAGAATAACGGAAGGAAACAGTGTAGAATTCACAAAACAGCTGATCATCACAGAAATGCCAGTCAGTGAGTTATAATAATATGAATACAAAATCAAGCGACTTGACCGTAGATTTAGGTCGAATGCACCATTTAGTCCATTGACTATTTAGGTCGAATAATGAAAGGCGAAAACGGAATACGTATTAAATAAAACAATGATAGAATTAGAAGTTTTAAATGTTAAAATGAATACAATAAGTGGAATATTATTTATAAATTTAGGTAATAATAATAGAAACTATAATTATGTGCAAGTGTTGTATTACAGATGTTATGTAGGAAATGTTTGTGTAATATTTAGGTTACAAAAGGCAATTTCACGCTGTATTGATTTTACAAAGTTAAAAGTTAAAATGATGTAAAAGTTCCAAAAAGAGACCGAATAAAAGTTTATCTGACGAAGGCAATTTTTTAAGAAACGGACTTAATGCAAAGACGGCAAAAAATCGTACCAGAGGTTCTTAAATATGTACAGATTATCAAGAAATGCAAGAACTGAGAGATGAACTGAATAGAAGAAAATAGTGATTCAGCGGAACCTAAGTGTGGTATGCACTTCTAACGCTCGTAATCTCTACGTATAAATTTTGTTTTTTAACGTAAACCATTTTTAACCCTTTAAGGATTGAAGTTTGGGAAATCTTCACATTATTGAATGAACGTACCGCGCTAATTTCATATTACCTAGAGTGGTTTCGGCTTTGATGATGTCAATCAGACATGTTTTTTTATATTAAAAGATTTGCATTACAAGAATTACTCCCAAGCAATATACTAGAATTTAAAATCTAAAACTTTAATTAATGCAAAAGCTGATTGCGACGTTGAAACAGATTTTTAAAAAACGTCTAACTTATAGCTTTAAAATATAAATGTGTAGGCCTATACAATTTTAAAAACATTTCGTCAAAAATTGTTGTAAAGTTTAGAATCGTCGCTCTTTCAAGCCCGGGTCTTGGGACTTACCCTAATGGCCGCACCAAAAGTTTATATACTAATAAAAAATTCGCTGTAGTTATATGAATGCGTAATATATCTTTGCGCATGCGTAAACAGCCACATAAACCACAACCGTCCCTGCTGTGAACTGAACTTCCGAGATCTTCACAATACTTGTACAAGTCGGTACAAATATCGGTAAATGTATGCAAATAGAACAAGTCCTGACTGTGGAATACCAGGAGCAAGCCACCAGGTGTGCCAGTCAAACAAAACCCGTTCTTTAATTGCGAATCAAATCATCGTTTTACAATAGACAATAAATATCTTCTACAGCCGGCCGGGAAATGTATTGCTGAAATGTTGCTGTACATGCCTTTCCCGTTTGGCAACAATGTTGTAAAATTAATATAAACGCAAACGACTCTGTGCCAACTTGATAATTCAAAAATATTGTACAGTTGTTGAGCGTTAAATCGATGTAGATGCACGACGATATTATGAACTTGAACTTCTATTCTGCGCCACTATAAACTTGTTTAGCTGTTTGAGCTAATATAACTAGCAGTATAAACCATTGTACTTAAAAGTAAAACTATGTTGTCTCCGGAAGGAATTGTAGAAGTCCGGGCGTTTACCAGGTCGGCTGCGGGCTGGCGAGGAACTCTTCCGGTTCGGAATGGTAAGAAGTTTGCAGTTGGCCGGATGTTTTCCTGTTCCCATGCAATAGGAGCAAGAGCAAGTTCTGGTATCTTGAAGAGCAGTTCGGTTGTTGGTAAGCGGTCTTGTAGTTGTGTAATGGGTGGCCCTCCTCGATATTTTATTGGAGAAAATGTTTTCTACTTTTATTTATACCTGACATTATGGCGGCAACCATAATTTCTCAGAAATCCATTGTTAAAACTATAGAAAGAACGCACCAATCATAACGAAGCTATTATGTGTGGGAGATACGCGAACACGCCAACAAATAAAAAGCGAGTATTTGTTGACAGAAGTGAACTAAGTTTCGCAGTCGTTGGCTGTTTGAAAGCCGGGAAAGAATTTCGTGAATTTATCGTGAATGTTTTTTGGTGTTTGTAAGCGAGATTAGCTTGTGTAACTCAGTTCCTATATTGTTTAGGCGATAACAAATATCTCTAGAAAAATATTGTAAACGTTTCATAATTTTTTTTTATAGATTCACAGAATAATCCTTATTATAAAAAAATTGATTGAAATCGCAAAAACAGATCACTTCATGATATAGGGAACTTCCACTTGTATCAATAGAACACAAGAAAATTAAAATCAGCTGTTAAATTATCATCACTTGTTTTTTTTAATACGAGAGTACGTAACGATTGTTGAAACATATCAATCTAATTTTAAATAAAAAAATTGTTGCATTTTAAAGATTCTTCATTTTTTTAAAATATAATTTAAAAAAACTGTGTAGATGTATTCTTAAATAAACACAAAATTCCCTCTTAAGTACTAGTATTTCTTGAAAAATAGATAAAAGGCACCAAATATTTTCCGAATGCAAAATGCTATCAGAAAAATGCATTTCTAATGCATTCCGTTTTTCGTTTTCAACCTCGGATCATTAATTATGTTCCACTTTTATAATTATTTGCAAATCTACTCAGTCAGTGGTTTCACAGGTAAAATCAGTTTGGTGTATCTCTAGATTTATTTGTACAAAGTAATATCTTGCTCAGTTATTGATAACAGTATGTATTACAAAAAACGTGTTGTTAATTAAAACATAATTAGTTATTAAAATCACTTTAGTTGTTAATATTGACAATTAAAATACAGATAATATTCATTTATTTGTTTTATATCTGTATCTCGGAATTAAAATTACATCATATCCATTTTTTTATTAAACTGACTTAACACTATGTCCTTAATGTGGATTTTTCGATCTCTACAACAGTATAGTACAACATGTTCTGTTCCCATAAATAAGGAAGATAAGATTGAAAAATAAAACCATGTCCGTTTTCATCGGAGGTAATATTTTATGTACTTTAATATATTGTCACAAAATAGGTAATATTTTAGGTTAATTGTCATAAATAAATACTTTTATCAATACTTTCAATTACTTATCAATGCCAATAACAATGTGATAATCTTCCATTAAGCTGTTTCTATAAGTAACCAAGAAAGACATTTTTATAGCTCAAAGTTATGGAAAAGTGGCTCTCCTGAACAAATACATAAATGTGTTATGGTGTCCTTTACCTTCGGGGCACAGATATGTATTAATTACAAACAATGATGTACGACCGGAGTGTCCGAGGTGATTAAAACTGCTGCATCTCATAATTTACGCATTAAAGGTTCGAGAAGTTACTGCCGTTAGCTTTTCCTTTGCCGTTAACAACGAATTGAGAAGTATTTTTCATTAGTGTAATTGGCACAAAGTGTGGTAGTTAAGCAAGAAAATGTAAACAGACATGTTTTTGTGTGTATGAGTTTGTCTTCATCGTTGGAGTCATAACTAATTAACCGTTTCGAAATCCGGTTTGTTAAAACACGTAACAGACTTTTAAATGGAAACGTATATTTGATGCCACTAAATCCAAGAACTGTTAAAAATCTAAGTATATCACTACTCCGAAATGTATGTGTTCATTTAAAGTTATCACACCTTTTTGAGTCAGAGTCTAGAAATGAACTTTAGGAAAATTCCGCCAAAATTTCTTGGTTGTGTTGCCGATCGGTTTACAAATTGGATTTTATCAAACGAAAGAATGTCCGTGTATCGTTTAATCTCTCGCAGCCGAAGTGTTCTGTCTTGTTCCCGAGATCATGTTAACACCGTCGCTAATTAGGACGGAACTCGGTGCGTTTCTTCTGCCACAAATTTCCGAACAATAAAAAAAAGGTCCCGACCGGGCTCGTACAGTAATGTGTTGATTACGCCCTTCTTCGTCCATTACCCGCGATGCATTAGGCCGACTACTTAGACCTGTGGGAACTGACGAGGCTGCATTTTTTTTGTAGTGTCATTGTCTTCGCTTTTATCACAGCGCTGCTGGAATCTGGAAGTCTTGGGAGAAAATTCAAGCGGAGAGTAGAGACCGTGTTCCGATTGGTATGTCCTGAAAAACAAGCTTGTGTAAGGCTAAATGTTTATAGATACTACACGATAGATTTGTTTATTTGGAAGCTTTTTACATGCCTACAGCAATACTGAAGTGTTCTAACCATACACTAAGAATGCATCTTAATGGAGACTATGCGAAACATTTGTTTTACACATCCCTGTACTTATAGGTGTAATTTGTTTAAGCTTCAGATAATTTTGAAGTGACTACTTCTTATCGCGGGGTATGGATTCAGGGTTTTGCACGGGGAAAAATTCAGTTTGCTGTAACATTGGAATGCTTTAACACATTCATACACGCATTCTAGTGAAAGCGGGGGTTTTTTTAGTGATTAATAAAGTGTATTTTTGAAGTGAAAGTACGGTCACAGTTGACACAACATGGGTATAAACGTTTGCTATCATGTCACGATTGAATCCGTAACGCATACTCACTGCATATAGCCTAATGTTCTTGTATATATCTTGATTGGAAGTGACTACTTCTAAACAGCTGATTTCGCACAATAGCTTCAATATAATTTCAATTGAGGTTATGTTTAATGTTTTTATTAATTTTAAAAATGTGCATTTTCTAAATTTGTGTAGTTGAATTATTCAATGTATATGACCTAATCCAATTCTTGAATGCCAGAAATACAAATATTATATTTATTATTATACTTATACATTACAACTGCCAAAATTAGGATTATAAATTGATTAATTATTAAAGTCCCTTATATACTCCCCTTAATTATTAATAATTAATAATTATTAATAATTAATTTTAATTATAAAGTCCCTTAATGTACTCAAATTCACAGTCTGTGACAGTTTCAGTTAATTTTTAAGTTGTGTACCTACACGCAAAATTTAAAACGAAAATAATTTTCAAGAGTTGCTCTTTCCTGCATGCATCTACATTTTTATAAAAATAATTAAATCATAATAGTGAAAAAGTATAGTCAGGCATGCCAAAAGTAGGCATTGCTGTCGGCCGGTCCGTCAATTTAACCGGTAACAGTAATAATAGAGTAAAATGTTACTTGAAATTTTATGATCTTTCTTAATATTGCGATCAAAATTACGGCAGGTCTTGCCGTTCAGCCAGTATTAGAGGAAATAGCCAGCAACTACACTCGCTATCGTTAAATGAGAAACGAAAGTGAATGGGACGTATCTTATAAATACGTCGTTAGTGCTTTATACAAGATATCTTCGTACCGAATTTCAAAACTATCGGTCAATACGTTTGGCAAAAACTGCGTAGCGAACACACAAACTAAATGCCGGTCGGTCGAGTGGAAACAGAGGCCTCGCTTCGCTCGGTCAATAAGCAAATCTCCTTTAATAATAATAATTAAATTTAGAGAAATTTCGTTGGATCAATGGTTTATGAAACTTCATAAGTGAACAATTTTTAATTAATTAATTTTAAGAAATTGGGCCATTTTTCAGTTTTTATGTAGGTCTTGAATTGGAAGGAGTTTCGATATATTTCAGATTGAGAAAACATACGCTTAACGACTTTTTTCAGTAGTTTTCTTACAATGACGTCACGCATGATCAAATTCTATTTATGTACCAACTTATCAGTTTTTCGATAGCTACTAAATCATTTATAGTTTTGATAGGTTTTAGCAAAATTTGATTGAAATCTTAAAAGCAGTTTCTTAAAAAAATACTATTTTAAAAGTTTCATGACCAAAATATTTTGAGAAGGAGTTTGACGATCGAAAACCTCTTCTATACTTCTATTAAAATCTCTAACCAAGTTTTTAAATATCGTTGTGAATGCTTAAAACTCAACAGCTAAACGCTACTTTAGACCACCAAGTGAAGATAATCATGACCACTATATTTTCTTTATTTTTATTTTATTTTATTTTTATGCAAGGGTACCTGAAAACGTACAGACCCTTAATAATACCCAAATCGATTTTTTAGCTCGACCATACAGTCTTTTATTGCATATGTTAGAAAGAATAAACATTGAGAATTAGTAGAATGTTCTAACTTCGACTGTGTTCATGCTAGCTATCGTGCACTAAGTGTCATACAGACAAAATGACGACTGCAATCACGGCGTAGACTTAAGTATTAATCACACAGACAGACGGATGGACGGACGGACGAGTCACGCAGAGAGACTTCTGCCATAAAAGTGCAAAACAAGTGGAGAAGGTATCGTGAGGTATTTATTACAGAGACGTGAACACGTCCGCAGCGGGTTAATCTATTTACAACGCGATCTCTTGATTTAATTATACCTGCAATAAAACTGAATGACTTATATTAATCCGAGATAAGGATATCTACTCCTTCGTGGAACAAGTGTCTTCAGCTACCGTAACTCGGTGTCACGAAGAGTGCAGATTCTTTCATAGAAATGTTTGGACTAGAGGACAAATCCTTCTACAATTTTAGTGTTGTTGAAGCGAAGGTTTTAATGTTAGCTTTGACGAGAGGAGAGAAAAGAAAAAAAGTGCCGAACGGAATAATTTAACGGAAATATGGAACGAACGAGCAAACAAATTTCTTCCTCCTTTTCGATAACAGTACACGCATATTATATGAAAACGTTATGTTGCTTTCGTTTTGGTATTTTTCCTTAGTTGAAGAACACGTGCACGTTGTAACCGTTTATAATTGAAATAAACATAACTTTTATAATAATTGTTGTTTATATTGCTAGTTTTCAACAACATAACCTCAAACTTATTATAATCTATCAGCTGTTCAATAAAATCAGCTAATCGTTACTAATTAATATAAAACAGCTGATCGTTTACTATAACTACAGTAAACAATATCTAAGCTAGATTCACGTATTTATTTATTTATTTAAATAAAACAAGATATTTGTAAACATAGGATATTTTCAAACTAATTATATATTCAGCAAAGATATCATTAACAAAAGCTTCGCTTCTGTCGGTAACTCCCCGAGTTCCATACGTTTTTCTTCAAGTTTATATTTTTATAACAATAGGCCTATGACTTGTACTGAAATCATTGTGAAAAATCGTTTTCGTACAATTAAAATTTCAATTACGACCCCGGTGTTGTATTCTTTGTCTGGTCACCTCTCCACGTCAGCGTTCTGTAGTGCTCGCGAAATTGTCCACAAATTTTTAACAGTAACCGTTATATTTAGGGCAAATATTACTGGGCAAGCTTTATTGAAAATTGTATGCTCTTTTATCGTGAGTCAATCAAAAGGATTACAGGTCTTGCCTTTTGGGAAACAATTGACAGCTACACTCGTCATTGTTAAACCAGAGCCGTCATTTTGAAACGGAAGCGAATGGGAAAAATCTTAAACATATATCGTTTTTTGTTTAATACAAGGTAGTTTCGCAACAAATTTTAAAATAATCGGTCAATACAAACACACAACCAAATGCCGAAAAGGTGAAGTTAGGAATAGAAACTTCGCTGTACTTGTTCTGTTGTGTATAAAATGATTATTTAAACCTATTTATCAATTATATTTAAAAAAATTATTGTAGTTATATAATACAATTTTGTGGAAAAGTTAAGCATATGAAAATAATAATAATAACCATAACTGACCGGTCTATGTTTAACTCGACCGTCGGCATTTGGTTGTGTGTTTGTTAAGCAGTTTTGGCTAAACGCATTGGCCGATTTTATTTGAAGTTTGGTACAAGGGTATTATTTACAAAACCGAACGACGTTTGTATACGTTTCCCTCCATTCTTTTAAGTTTCAATATGGCGCCTTCTGATTTAACGATGACGAATATAAGCGATTTTCATATCTCAGTTAGTGTTAAAACCTGTATAAATTGTATCGTCAAATTTATAATTTTTAAAATAAATACGACACCTGTGAATAAAATTCAAACTATAAAATTTAATTAAAATATGACTTTAGAATTTTCGTTATTTTAAAACGAGTTCGACGATTAACGAAATCGCCTGTTATTAATAAAATTTAATTATTGCGTTAATTTTGGCTTAGAGTTACCATAATATTTGCGTCTGTGATGTTCGTTTCCAAAATGTCTGCGAGATAGTTGCGTGCCACAATAATAATACATTTCAGTATAATTCAGGCCTATTATAACTCGTTTTCGAAAACATACATTTGCATAAACCAGACTAAGTAGATATTTCGTTACTTTAGTGATTTACGTTATCCAATTTGGTTGATTAACATTCACTCTTATAAATATTCGTTGAATAAGGAAGACGGGATAAATTCTTTATCCCCTTCTCAGAAGTAGGTAATTTATTTTACATAATAGACTTCCCGACAGCAGTCCTGGCTTTTGTTAACGCTTCGTCTCAGAATGAAGCTCTTCCTGGAGATGAAAGACTGCATGTACACCCTCGGCCTTTCTTTTCCTAATTAACATCTTTATTTTCCTTCTTAATTAGCCTAAATGGATGTTTGACAATTGTCACCCCGGCGTGTTTATTGTGTAACGAGCGTTTTTAATTAACCTGAGTGTATTTAATTAATATTTTTGCCAAAAAAGCAAACGTACCGTAGGTTTTCGCTCAAGTGTCTGTCGAGAACCGCTAAGAGATTGTGAACCTTGTCGGTCATATTTACTCTATATGCCATCTCCTAAACAACGTAAGAACCGCTTACTGACATCTAAACAACCACGCTAAAAATCTCCGTATTTCTATCCCGGCTTTGAAACAGCTTAAGCCTGCGAAACCTAATTCACTCTCGTCAACCAATACTTACTTCTCATTGGTTTGTAGTGCACGCTTCGGGTCTATACTACCCTATACTAATAAATTTTTACCCAGACGTTAGTGCCGGCGCACCACCTCACATCTCCCGTGCACAATAGCTTCACTCTGATTGGTGCGTTCATTCTGCAGTTTTAACAATGGAATTCTGAGAAATATGGTTGCCGTTATAAGTTCGAGTATAAATACAGATCGAAAATTGTTGTTCGGTAGAATATCGATGAGGACCACTCACTGCAAAACATCTATACACAGTTTACCAACACCCGGAAAAACTACGCAAGACACCACAACTTGCTCGGGAGGAAATAGGAGGGATCCGGCCAAATCAGAACAAGAATTTCTTTCACCAGGCTGCAGCCGAATGGGGGGTAAACGCCCGGACTTCTATTCTTCACAAAGACTACAACATATACTACGCAAGTCTATTGTTAATTAACGATACAGAATACACCGATTTTTGTTAAGATAGAATTACGTCCGATACCTTATGGCTTCTTGTGGGGATGTTATTTTGCTGCTTCTAAATAGTTCGCAGTCGACTGACACAATCAAAAATTCACAAATTTGAAGCACTCAGGGTTCATTGCTGGTTTGTGTTGGTCCAATTGTATTACAGTACTGATCTTATTGTTAACTTACTCTCGGGGTAGTCACAGATTGTGAGTACGGGTATGGTAATTCCGAGTTTCTCTGCCTGGATCTAACCTTTCTTCATCTCTTTATGAAGAGCTGGAACAGCGACCACCGAAGACTGCGTGGCCTTATTTAAGCGGACTCTGGATACCAGGCGAGCTCTGTTTTATCTATGCTTACCTATTCCTGCAAGGCTCTATATAGTGGACATTTTTATTTCCCTAGCTACTTGTAAGATCTTGGTGTCTGGAAACAAACCTTCAAAGTCTAAAAATCTGCAAAGAGAACCTTCTGAGTACTAATAGCACAGAGGAGAAGGAAACTGGAATTATATCTAATTCTATGAAACCCACAAGAAAAGAACTACAGAAGACTGTCAGGAAGTTAGGCAGATCAACTGAAACTGTAGTGAAAGAAGTTGGGGTTAAAAGTCTCAAAACAGACAATTTTTTTTTCGTGGATGTACAAACGACTTTTGGGTGAGCAAAAGTGCAACTTGAAAAAAGAAGAGGCTTAGCAAAGGACTACTTCATACAAAGAGTGTATGGACCCCTTATAGGCCCATATTGAATCTATTTCTTATAAGGCTGATGTTAATTAACGATAGAGATTACTCTGGTGTTTGTTCAGGTAAAATTATGTTTGATATCTCGTTTTAAACGTCTTGGGAATCTGGTATGTTTTTTACATTTTGTAAATACTTTTTGCTGTATAATCTTTGTTCCTGTATCTTTAAAAGCAAAACTTAAATAATACACAAAATGTAAAAAAGCTGGCCACATTCCCACAAACAACATGTTTAGCATGAGATAAACATAATTTTATATTAAGAAATAGCTGAGTATTCTGTATCGTTAGGTAAGGTTATTATTGCAGGGAATAAATTCAATATGGCCGAAAGGGACCACAGATAATTAAAATCATAAGCAGGAGATCTACCAGAGTTTAATCTTTTGGTGTGAAAAACACAACTCTTGTAGGAGTGCAATGACAAGACGAGCGGCAACAGTACTTCAGGAATGGAAGAATTATATCCTGGCATAGGATAACCACGTGACTCATTTGCAGGGCACTGTGGTATGTGAGTACACATGAACAGGATAAGAATGCACAACGGAGAAACCGTATGTACTTTGTGCAGGAAGGAAGAGGAAACAGTGGGACATAGTGTACATAATCTATCACTGTGAGACTGTTGATAAAAGATGCAAAGAAAGTTTAGTTCTAAGGCCTCTGAGGACTTCCAGCAGAATGTGCTAGTCATTAGAGTGCTAAAATGACACCAGTCTTCTGAACTAGAATCCAAGAGGTCCTTTAATCGGGTGAGCAAAATCATGCGTATATGGGTAACATTTTATTTTACTTAGCTGCTAGTTTGATTTTGATGGTTGGAAAGAACCTATAATGTCCAGAAAACCATGAAAAACTGGCGAAAGTGAGCATTAGGAGTAGAGGATTTAGAGGTTAGGTTCGTTGATCATTTTAAAGTCCCGGGTCTGGGTTCTACCATGATGGCTGCTTTAATATTGCGTTTTCTAATGTATATTCGCTTATAAAGATGGATTGATCAGTTCGTATTAAACGACCATTGGAAGCTCGGTGTACAGTCACGTGTAACATAAAAACTCAATCTTAAAAAAAAAGAAAAAGTTAATTAAAAACGGCCACCTGTTTGGTCCTTGAGAGAACTAGATTCATTCCAGTAAGGGAAGAAACTCTTCTTTATTGGACTCCATTATGATTTTAATTAGCCTCGTCTGTGGGAGACTGCTAGGGTAGAGTTGAATTTAAGATTCAACCATAAAACGGCAGTTGGGCGTAATTGTTGGAGAAATTTTAATTTTGAGGGAAAGTTTAAAAAATATATTTCACCCCTAAATGCAATGATGTTTCTGTGCAAAAAGGATTAGCGTTTTGAAAAGTGGATGTTATTAAGAATAAAAAATCGAGCGCGGTGTTAGACCTTTGTAAAACTGTTAAAAATATTTGTTAGGACTATACAATAACGGAACTGTTACATAAACTTTCTTTTGTTAACCCTTAAAAAACGAGAAAAACATACTTTTTTGGATGCGGCCGACAAAAAGCGCAGAAAATATGTTTTCTCTAAATCGGTTCAAACTTTGTTGAAAACTTAGTTGATAATTAAAATTAGAAAATTTTTAATTGTTAATTTATGCGGACATTAAAGAAGAATACGATTTTAAAATCTATTTTTCAAGAGTATAGAGTAAGACGGAAAGGTTATGATTGTTTGGAATGATAGTTACTTTGAAAGGGTTAAACGGATCAGAATGCTAAAACACACACACACACACACACACACACACACACACACACATATATATATATATATATATATATTTACCTAGGTCCACCTATTGTAGTCCATCTATCAAAATACCATTAATTGTAGTCCATTTTTAAGCACTATATATTTCTGAAGCCTGATGATAAATGATAATAACGGTTTGGGTCGAAGTACAAAATATACCTTTCAGTCTTGAATTTCTTTTTCACGAAAAAATATTCATACAGTTTTTTGTAATTGCATCTGTCACTTCCCAATCAAATGTGGTCCACAACCATTGTCTGACACCAGGTATCAAAACACCCTTGAATGTGGTCCCACTCGCGTATCATTTCACATTTGATTGTGGGCCAGAGCGACAAGTAGTTATATACCCTAATTGTGGTCCGCCAGCAGTGTTGCCAGATTTATTTTGTATATTGATGAAGACCTGCTTAGCTTCCAATGCGACATTCGACTCTTTGCGTATGGGTCAGTAAAATATTATTATTTATTATTCTGAAACATACGATCTCTTGTTGTTTCTTCACCATTTTTAGTGGTTTATTGGCAACACTAACCCTAATAAAATTGTCCGAGTGTATGTTTGTCTATCGGTAACATAATTACTTCGCAAAATGAATAATTTCATGTACGCTGGAAATGGGCATATTGTTATCAACTGATTTTGGCCAGTGAGCACCGAAATAGAGATGATGAAGCCGCTTGGCTCAAGCTAATCGAGGCCGGAAAACGATGTCAACCCGAGTGGCGTGTGATTTCACTCCAGGAACAATAACCCGAAACTAATTATATGCCAAAAACAAACATACGTACTGTAATGATATTTATAAGAAGTCTTTTGGAAATTGATTTAAAATAACATAGGCTATTGATATTACTCGGTTACAGGCTAGTTGTTGAATAAAATAGATAAATTAATAATATTTGAAGGTAAATTGAATAGATTATTTGGATAAAATAACTATAGGCCCTAATATAAATCAAAATTGGAAAGTAATAAATGAAGCCGAACTTGTTACCAAAAATAGGTTAATAACCTGCATGTATTCATTAGTATTTAATTATTTATTTAATTAAAATTATTATTTAAATTATTTATTTAGTATTTAATTAGTAAACCTAATTTGCAATATTTGCAGGTATTTGCTAGGTATTGAAGTAACCTATAACTAGAAATATTTATAATAAATGAAAATAAAAGATTAATTAAAACACAAAAACATATTCAACATATAACAATATACTTGTATTTTGTGACATGGTATTCAGTTCATTAGTAGTTCTGTGAACTGTAGGCCTGAATCAGTATGGGTCAAAACACAAACATTAGTTGTGTTGTTATGTAAACACCATCGATCTTTATTGTTTTTCAAGACATTAAAAATTACCTACAGTTATTAAAATTGTCATATTTAGAATACCTTCATGAAAACCTTTCGCTTGATACCCCATTTGATAGGTTTCAAGTAAAAATATATCCTGGCCCATATACTGGACCGCCATGCAGCCATCGTGCATTTTTGAGCCTTCAATTTTTTTAATGCGCATTGACTCATATTTTACTCAAGTAATAAATTTCAAAGCCTAACAACTTTTTAAAAAAATAATAACAAAAATTACGAAAATACAAAAATGTTTGTCACGATGCCCTGACAAGTTAAGGAGTCCAAAATATTACTGACCGACATCACGCGGCCCATGGCACTGAAGATTTTTAAATTTGCAATGTACTAATCAAGATATTTCGTTTGAGACCCAAATTGATAGATTTCAATTTTAAAAATTCCAACCTATATTTTGGGCCGCTAAAATGAAATCTTTCATTTATGAGCCTTGAATTTTTAAATGTGTAGTAATTCATATTTTACTGAAGTAAAAAATTCAAAGCTTAACAAAGCTTTGTAAAAAGATTTAAAAATATAAAACAAAAACTGTCCTAATGGGGCTTCTGCACTCTAGAGGCACCAAATCTCTAATTTATTTGAATTTCAATGCTTAAAAACTAATTGTTGAAAAGATGAAAAAGTTAAAGAAAATACAAAAATATTAGTCATGGGGCATCTAGCGCTTCAAGGATCTAACATTTGTTAAATTTGGATTGTACTAATCAAGACCTTTCGTTTTACACCTAACTTGATAAGTTTCAAAGAAAAGAAAATTATTTTCCGGCCCATAATTTGGGTTATCAAGCAGCCGTTATCAAGCTTTGTAAAAAGATTTAAAAATATAAAAACAAAACTGTCCTAATGGGGCTTCTGCACTCTAGAGGCACCAAATCTCTAATTTATTTGAATTTTAATGCTTAAAAACTAATTGTTGAAAAGATGAAAAAGTTAAAGAAAATACAAAAATATTAGTCATGGGGCATCTAGCGCTTCAAGGATCTAACATTTGTTAAATTTGGATTGTACTAATCAAGACCTTTCGTTTTACACCTAACTTGATAAGTTTCAAAGAAAAGAAAATTATTTTCCGGCCCATAATTTGGGTTATCAAGCAGCCGTTATCAAGCTTTGTAAAAAGATTTAAAAAATATAAAAACAAAAACTGTCCTAATGGGGCTTCTGCACTCTAGAGGCACCAAATCTCTAATTTATTTGAATTTTAATGCTTAAAACTAATTGTTGAAAAGATGAAAAAAGTTAAAGAAAATACAAAAATATTAGTCATGGGGCATCTAGCGCTTCAAGGATCTAACATTTGTTAAATTTGGATTGTACTAATCAAGACCTTTCGTTTTACACCTAACTTGATAAGTTTCAAAGAAAAGAAAATTATTTTCCGGCCCATAATTTGGGTTATCAAGCAGCCGTTATCAAGCTTTGTAAAAGATTTAAAAATATAAAAACAAAACTGTCCTAATGGGGCTTCTGCACTCTAGAGGCACCAAATCTCTAATTTATTTGAATTTCAATGCTTAAAACTAATTGTTGAAAAGATGAAAAAGTTAAAGAAAATACAAAAATATTAGTCATGGGGCATCTAGCGCTTCAAGGATCTAACATTTGTTAAATTTGGATTGTACTAATCAAGACCTTTCGTTTTACACCTAACTTGATAAGTTTCAAAGAAAAGAAAATTATTTTCCGGCCCATAATTTGGGTTATCAAGCAGCCGTTATCAAGCTTTGTAAAAAGATTTAAAAAATATAAAAACAAAAACTGTCCTAATGGGGCTTCTGCACTCTAGAGGCACCAAATCTCTAATTTATTTGAATTTCAATGCTTAAAAACTAATTGTTGAAAAGATGAAAAAGTTAAAGAAAATACAAAAATATTAGTCATGGGGCATCTAGCGCTTCAAGGATCTAACATTTGTTAAATTTGGATTGTACTAATCAAGACCTTTCGTTTTACACCTAACTTGATAAGTTTCAAAGAAAAGAAAATTATTTTCCGGCCCATAATTTGGGTTATCAAGCAGCCGTTATCAAGCTTTGTAAAAAGATTTAAAAATATAAAACAAAAACTGTCCTAATGGGGCTTCTGCACTCTAGAGGCACCAAATCTCTAATTTATTTGAATTTCAATGCTTAAAAACTAATTGTTGAAAAGATGAAAAAGTTAAAGAAAATACAAAAATATTAGTCATGGGGCATCTAGCGCTTCAAGGATCTAACATTTGTTAAATTTGGATTGTACTAATCAAGACCTTTCGTTTTATACCTAACTTGATAAGTTTCAAAGAAAAGAAAATTATTTTCGGCCCATAATTTGGGTTATCAAGCAGCCGTTGTGCAATTTGGGGACTTCAAATTTTTTTGTGTGTGTAGTGTCTCATATTTTACTCAAGTACTTAATTTCAAAGCGACTACTTGTTAAATTCAACGACTATTTGTTAAGAGGATAAAAATAATTTACGAAAATCGCAAAAATGACTTCCCATGGACCCCTGGTGTACCAAGGGAGTCCAAAACTAATCAGCAAATGCCCTTCATGTCATATTTGTTTTTACCAAATTTCGTCAAAATCGGACAAACTGTTCGGGAGTAATCACTTAACAAACAAACAAACCAAAAGAAAGATCATCGAGTTAAAATATAGACCCCACTTCCTTCCGTCAACAAGTATATTCAGAAATTAAACTAAAATGGATCTAGTCTATAAAGAAGTATTGAACAGCTGTGTTCTAGTACATCGAAAATCTAGCGTAAGAAGTAGTTTATCTATAAACTGGTATATTTTTAGTAAATTGATTTAAACGGGAAAAGTAATTTATCTATGTGATGGTTATAAAAGCTCTTGAAACGCCCTTACAGCATATAACAAACATATAAGAATTAAATCATATAACAATTACGATGTTAATTATTACATTCAATCTACAAGCCTAAACTATAAAACCAGTGCTGGAAAGTAAAGTTAATAATCAAAAGTGTGTTATAGATTGTATATCTTAATTGAAAAGAGTGTCTTCATTTTTTTAATAGAAATGTGACAGCTGGAAAAAAATAACTTTGGTAAATTAAATATAGATGCAAATGCTTGAATTATCCCTGTTGGCTTAATAATGATTTGTCTACGGTCGTATATTTTTCCTATTATTTATTTATTTACTGGTACAAATTTACTGGTATACAGCACAGTTTAATATAAAACAAACATACATAGTTTATCTTAAAACTGAAACCAAAAAACTAAATCCAAACCAAATTCCAAGACCTACATCCTTAGAAACCACAACCAATAACTTATTCCAATATATCTATATAATTCTTTCCAATTAATGACTATGGTACCGGTGCATTTGGAAGCAGCCATTTTTTTTCAATTTATTTCTTAGTGTGTCCTTACTTACATTGAAATAGCTTTTAGGTCATTTGTTAGTCTATTAAAATATATAATAGCTGTATTTATATTCTTTTTTTTACCAGCTTCTTTATATACAGTAGGTATTTGTATAGGCTTATGCTTTGTAATACTGTTACTATTTATAAATTCCTTGCTTAAATTATAATAATGTCTTAACAAAGCTGTCAAAATATAACTCTGATTTACTTTTAGTATATGTTTTTGAAATTCAGCATCATTACTTATTATTTTAATATCCTTTTTTGTAAATTAAGTAATGGCAAGGAGCATTACAATATGCTGCTCCCAGCCTATTATACCGTATATGGCAATACTGTTGAAAAGCCCCTAATATATTTTTAATATAGTTTTACTTGACATAATCTTTTAATTTAACAAACACATATGCCAAATACTTAGTTCTATTACGTAAATTAATTATATGATCCGTCCATTTCTTATATCTATTAAAGAAAACACCTAAATATTTAGTACTATGAACATTTTAAAGGATTATTATTTAAAAATATTCTTAGTGCTAGTGGTAATGTAGGTACACTATTTGCAAAAGTTACATATATAGTTGTTTGAATTATATATGCTTGAATTATCTCTGTTGACCAATAGCCTTGAATTATCACTGTTCGTCAGTATTAATAATAAATTTAATAACAGCATAACGATATATCCTGATTTAGCTCTTGGTTACCTTCCGACCGTATATGCTGTTTTAGCTGTTGGTAAATAAAATCGAATCTGACTCAAATTAATTTCTTCAATCGTACATGCTTATTTAGCTGTTGATCAGTAATATAGACTTTTACTCAAATTAATTTTTCCGATCGTACATGCTGATTCAGTCAGTAATAATAGAAAGTTTATTACTATTATTAACCTCTGGCTTGAAAGTTTTTTTTTTAAATCCTATGACCGTACATGCGAGTTTTGCTGTTGGCCATATGAACCCATCACAATAGTAAACCTAAATTTAAAAACACCAACGAACCAGTAAACCGAGATTAAGAAGAAATATTTCAAATGAAAAATAATTCAAGAAATACAAATTTAATCTTAAACAACTTTATTAGTACAAATAACTTGAAACAAATATTAAATAAAACAAAATATATTATAAATTGATGTATAAAGTGAGACAATAAAATAAAATAATATTTCAGTACATCAATACATGAAATGTTCCAAGGAGCTTTTCAAAATCAATAATTGTTCCACTTTTTAAGAAAAGGAATTTAAATGATGTAAGTAACTGCAGAAGAATATCCTTTGCTGACTGCGTTTCTAAATTGTTCACGGGGATGCTGCTTAGAGACTGGAGGAATGGGTTTTGAATAACGAAGTACTAACCGGATTTCAGGCTGGTTTTAGGAAGGGTTATAGTACTTGTGATAACATTTTCAGTCTTACAAATATTATTAGATTGAAGGTAAAAGAAAAAGGTGAAAACTTTACTGTTTGTTTGTGGATTTCAGGATGGCGTTTAACTCTCTAGTCAGACAAAATGTGTTCTATAAACTTTATTCTACGGGTGTTTGTAACAAATTTCTAGAAGTCTTGAAGCCGGTAGTCTATATATGGATACCGAGACCAGAGTGTGGACCTGACAAACAGTTTTAGAACAGGGATGTGTATTAACTCTCTGATTTTTCCCCTTATATTTGAATGGCATACATTTTTAAGGCATTTGGAAGGTGGTGTTCTTGTAGCAGGTGTTAAAATAAGATGTTTATGCAGATGAGATATGATTGTGATAGCGGATCATCCGGGAGTATTGCAGGCTATGATTGATAATTTAGCGAAATACTGCAGGCTTTGGAGTTTGACATTGAACCTGTTGGAAACAAAAAAATTTCATTAGGAAATTACCGAAATTCTTAAATAATAATTTATTAAAAATATTCTTAAAATTAATAAAAAAATAATGTATTTCAAATATTTTTAAAAACATTATTAAGTAATATTAAGAAACAATTTTATTGTTTTACTAGGATAGAGTATGAGGTAGGTTAATTGAACTTTTGAATTGAATAGTAAAACATTTCGGCATCAACTTTAAAACAACATTCTTTGCTGCTCAGTAACATTAGTGCTAAACCTTTCAAATTAGTTTTTATAAATAAGCAAACAAACAAATTTCACTTAGTAATTTAGATGGGCCTCTAGAATGGGTTTGTTGCACTACAGAAATAGTTGTAACAGAAAATCCACTTTTATTTCTCCGACGGGAATCTGCAAGAAGTTCTGCACCTTTAAGAAAGAAAATTACAGTTGTCTCATTAGTCTCATAAATCTTACTGTCTATCATCTTACTGAAAAAAAAAAATCTTCGAGCTGATATGTTTTATAAGATGCCAAAAATATTATCTCTCCTAAAACTTGTTACTTAACAAGAGTATCAAGAGTCCGAGCCGTGCTTATTTAGATCATTTCCGAATGCCCTTATCGGCACAAACGCAACCTAAAGCCATTACACTTTAAGAAATGCTGAAGCCAGCAACTGTCGCGTCGTGCGGCTTCGCAGAATCGTAGTAAGTAGGAAAGGTGCTGAATCAATCACATACTGGCATTCATACGTACACAAACACATACGACACGTATACCGAAACACATCAGTGACATCAGTATAACGGCCTACATTGACTAATTATTCATTAGTAATAGATTCTTATTATAACAAATGGATAATATCATTATTGTTATTATGACCAATCATTTTCTTAAAATTATAACTTTTATCCTTAGGTATATTTATGTCATAGTAGGCCTAATGTGTAACCACTCGCAAACATACGAAATCGCGAAATCAAAGCGAGGCCAATAAATGCAATATGTGAATCTTGGTTTTTTAAAAATAATAATTTGATACGTTACAACCAATATTATATTTTTAAAACAAGAAAATACACAAAGAATGAAACAATGTGATTCGGTAACAATGGTCTTAAAGAGTTAATTGCTGGCAGACTAAAATGAAATCAGACTTTTCTTACTTTTTAATAGTCAAACAAAATATTACTACGTAACTTATAAAAAAACTCTGATTTTTCTTAATAGTTAATCTTAGAACATATTCGTATCTGTAAAATCCTACGTTGCTATCCGTTTAAAGTTACGTTTTAGGCAGTAGTAGTATATTCGAAGTTTTGTAAAAGAACTAGATCAGGGAATGTAATTTCTCCCGTGAATTGATTAAAAAAAATAAAAGTATAAATTTAACAGAAATGTTAAATTTAAAACTACTAGAAAAGATTTTGTACAGATATATGAATATCAGGCCATATCAATTTTACTTTTACCATTTTGGGTATTGTCTAGGCTATATTTTCATTTAATCTATTGAATGTTAAGAACATTCAGATTCTATACCAATTTTGAATGAACTAGGCTAGTTAAAAACTTGTTTGAATTAATGAAATAAAAATAAATGTAATAAATAAATGTATTTGTACTGAATGCAGGCCATACAATTGGGTAAAACTGAATTTTCAATTAGCTTCAAACTGCACATTTTTGTGTAATAGTTTAAATAATAATTTGTTAATAACTTTTTAAATAACTTATGTAGCGACATTTTTAAAACTATAAAAAGTGTATCGAAATTTACGCTACAAATTCTTTACAAGCTATTTTATAAGCTGCGTATAACGAAAAACGTTGGCGTACATTGTATTTATTTAGTTTGACTCGGCGTGATGTGTCTACAAACGTCGACGTACGACGTTTTTCAAACCAACTGTCATTTCTAATATTACAAGACTTTGGTAATAAGTTTTATGAAAAAAGAAGGAAGTGAGTTTTATGTTAAATAAGTTGATCACTGTATTACTACTAAGAATGAAACCGTAGAAACCATTGACTTGTAAAATACTGAAGGAGTGTTTGGTTTACTATAATACACAAATACCTCTAAACGATTAAATAAAACATTAATTAAAACAAGCTTAATTAATTACCATCCCTGCAATCGTTTTGAGCCAGTTTGATCTTTTTAAAGTATTTTCAAACACTTGTAGAACCATGTTTTACCGAATTGTATTACCTGCATTCGGTTCTACCAGTTGTTAGGAAATTTGTAGGTTAAGTTAGCAATTTTTTTACTTTTTATTAAGACTAGTTTAATAATTTTACCTTTAGGCCTACGTGACGTATACTTGTAACTTATTCGAAATACTTGGGAACTAAGCAAACACCTGTGGTTTCAAAAGGGCTAAAATGCTAAAACATGATAGTATTCATTTTAAATCACATTAATTCGTTACTATAAAATAATTTATTTTATAATTTATTTATAAAATATATTTTGGCAACCAAGTATCCAATAAAATAAACGTGCTTGTTTGAAAGAAAAATATAGGCCTACATTTTTGTGCTTTTTATAAACAGTCTTAAAAAAGAAGGACTTTGAGGTAAAAAACAGGAATTTTTATTCGAAAATAGACTATTTGGATTTGGAGGATCCAAAAATATAAAAATATTGTATAGATTATTTAGGCTTACTCTAAATATAAACGTGGCTCTAGCGGAAATGACCGATTACTGTACGTGTGTACATTAGTTCTAATTATGCCCATGTTATTACAAGTACACCACATAATATACCTAAAATATTTTAAAACTGTCAATAATGTGAGTGAAAAACCCAGATGACCATTAAAAACGTGAATTACATTAAGAATAAATAATTAGTAACTACATGCATGACAACAATATCATAGTTAATAGTAAATATTTAAGCGAATCAAAATTATTTTATATTTGATTAAAACATAAGACTAGTTAAATTTCAAACTTACCTGGTATCAACTGGAAAATTTAATTCACTCTCCTGTACATGGTAACTTCAAAAACACAGTCTGATCAGCACTGCTCGTCTTCATAGGCTACTATACAGAGAAGTAGTGATCTAATGAAAAGATAACACAGGCAAACTGGCAACGCCGGAAATAAGGAGCTTAATACCGCGAAAACTCCTGCAACGTCATGGGACCACAAATGACAGTGTTTTGATACCCCTAATGTGGTCCAGATTTGTAGTCCTCGTGGACCACAATGACAGGTAAAATGATACTCGCTAGGACCACAATCGCGGGAGGTAGAAAACTATATATATATATATATATATATATATATATGAGATAATAAAAAATTATATAAAATATACATAAATTTCAAGGACCCTTTAAAAAAGTGCTCTGTTGGGGTTACAACATTCTGTGCTGATTTTGAAGTCCCGGGTCTGGATATTACTATGATACAAGCTCCAATAGCTTATTTTTCCAATGAAAATTCCTTAAAACACTTCCAAATGAAGTTTTACCAACGGACGGTTTTTGCAGACCTGGTGCTTTAACGGCTAAACAACTCCACAATCAGCAGCCGCAAGCAATTAAAAATTAAAAATGCAAACTGTTGATTAGGTTAAACGTCACAACACAACTTGATTTATTTCGCAGCTGAAGTTTTATTGAAATCAATGCAGCCGTAGGTTTTATCTCTGTGACCCGGACATTTAGATGGCCTTGGAGGTAATTAAACCATCGGAAAATGGTTTGTAAATTTCATCGGACGAAGTGAATAGTTTGTAGATTAAAAGGGCAAGCAATAGTTTTAGCTTGCCAGATATGTATAGTTTTTTTTATTATGTGTTTACATAAAATAATTTATCTTTATATTTCTGGGCTATCTGTTAACTACTCTGGCGTTTAAACGGTGAATAGTTGAGAAAGGAAATTTTGATGTTTTAGTTAAAAATAAAATATATGGGATATAAACAATTGTGTAAAATATTTTAAATAGACAAGTATGAATAAATTATTCCAAATTTAAAGTATGAATGTGTGAATGTGAACGCCGCGAGGTCACTGTTTCAAGTCGACCGTTCGGCTTTTCGTTTGTATTTTTAGGAATTTTAGTTATTAGTTTTAAACATTGTAAAGAGGATACTGCCAAAGAGTAAACACTATTGACAAAAACGCAGAAAAATTATGAATTTGCTGACGTACTGTCTGTTGTTATAAACGAGGTAAAATAGTAGTTTAGATAAAAACTTGGGGAAGAGCTATGTTGCAGTTAGTCGGTTCTTTGGGGGCCAACTGTACGTCGGGAAGTGACTGTTGGTCCAGGAAGACATTCCAGACGGTGCTGGAGAGAAACAGATCTACAGAATTAGTAGATAGTTTTGCGTAATAGTTCTTATCCGTTTTCTTTTTTGGTTCAATAAATTGGGTCACAAGTTTCTGGAAAGGATTTTGGAACATTATGTCGGGGAAACCTTTAGAATCGGATAATACAATAGTGCTCATTCTTGTCTTGTTATCAAGTGTAGAAAGAAACAATACAAGAAGATTGCAATATATTTATATATGTATTAAGAGGAATTTTGGAGCCATCCTTAAAAATAGTTGATTTTTAAAGAACCGCGGTTAGGAGAAATTCTTAATTCCTAACAGTGTTTTTTTCACAAAGTTTTGGCCAAACTCACTAACCGATTGTTCTGAAATTTGGTACGAAGATACCATGTACAAAGCCCGAACGACATATTTATAATACACTTCCGTTTCAAGATGGCGGTCTCTGATATAACGATGACAAATGTTCAATTAAATTACAGCAACTGTTGGCTATTTCCTGTAATACTGGATGAACGGCAAGACATTGTCGTAATTTTTACCGCTTCACAGAGAAAGCGCATAAAATTTCCAATAACGTTTGTACAATAACATTTTCCCTAAACATTACGGTTACCGGCTAAACGCGCGCGTCAGAGCGGTGGCCAGGCAATTAATTAAAAATATACAGCGAGGTTTACTGTTCTCTGAAGTGCTAGTAATTAAAGTAAGCGTACGTGATTGTTAGATGTGTAGGTAATTTTTTTGTTTTCGGTATTTCAGTTGGCAACATTTTGTTTATTTCGTTTCAGATAAAACATTGAGGTTTGTTTCTAGACATTTTAAAAAGTTTGAATAACAGAACCTCACACTGTGTTTTAACTGTGTTGTACTGTTTAATTATCACTTTTAATATTTCCGTACGAAAAATATTATATACAATATGTGTGAAAATTGTTTATTTTCGTTTCCAAAAAAATTCCCTCAATCGACGAGTCTCCATCGTAATCACTTTCTTCTTGTTAAAAAAAATGCCACTTGACACTGTTTTTACATACTCATACATTTCGGCCGATTTTTTTTTTAAATTCAGTACAAAGATATATTGTATGAAGCCATAACAGCGTATTTGTAAGATATTTTCCGTTCACTTTCGTTATGACGGTGGACTCTGATTTAACGATGACCAAAGTAGCTGCTTACTATTTAATGTAACCCGGCTGACAGAACACAATTTTGACTACTTTGAGAAAGGGCATAAAATTTACGATAAAGCTGGTCCAGTAAAATTTTCCCTAATGATGACGGTTACCGGTTAAATTAGCGGGAAAATTTACGAGCGCGTCACAACCCTGACATGAAGCAGTGGCCAGGCAATTAATAAAATATACTGCTGGGAGCAGTTCTTTGATATACCAGTTATTTATAAAGGCTGTGAAAGTAGAATTCCTTCGCCAAAATCTAGGTACAGCATAACGATAAAAACAATTTTTTTTAAAAACATTTTCATTTACATTTATATATATATATATATATATATATATATATATATATATATATATATATATATATATATGTATGTGTGTGTGTGTGTGTGTGTGTGTGTGTGTGTGTGTGTGTGTGTGTGTGTGTGTGTGTGTGTGTGTGTGTGTGTGTGTGTGTGTGTGTGTGTGTGTGTGTGTGTGTGTGTGTGTGTGTGTGTGTGTGTGTGTGTGTGTGTGTGTGTGTGTGTGTGTGTGTGTGTGTGTGTGTGTGTGTGTGTGTGTGTGTGTGTGTGTGTGTGTGTGTGTGTGTGTGTGTGTGTGTGTGTGTGTGTGTGTGTGTGTGTGTGTGTGTGTGTGTGTGTGTGTGTGTGTGTGTGTGTGTGTGTGTGTGTGTGTGTGTGTGTGTGTGTGTGTGTGTGTGTGTGTGTGTGTGTGTGTGTGTGTGTGTGTGTGTGTGTGTGTGTGTGTGTGTGTGTGTGTGTGTGTGTGTGTGTGTGTGTGTGTGTGTGTGTGTGTGTGTGTGTGTGTGTGTGTGTGTGTGTGTGTGTGTGTGTGTGTGTGTGTGTGTGTGTGTGTGTGTGTGTGTGTGTGTGTGTGTGTGTGTGTGTGTGTGTGTGTGTGTGTGTGTGTGTGTGTGTGTGTGTGTGTGTGTGTGTGTGTGTGTGTGTGTGTGTGTGTGTGTGTGTGTGTGTGTGTGTGTGTGTGTGTGTGTGTGTGTGTGTGTGTGTGTGTGTGTGTGTGTGTGTGTGTGTGTGTGTGTGTGTGTGTGTGTGTGTGTGTGTGTGTGTGTGTGTGTGTGTGTGTGTGTGTGTGTGTGTGTGTGTGTGTGTGTGTGTGTGTGTGTGTGTGTGTGTGTGTGTGTGTGTGTGTGTGTGTGTGTGTGTTAAGGAGAAACCAAAATATTTGAATCTGGTGTTGTATCTGAAAATAAAATATCTCTATTTTAAAGTCTTTGGTTTCAGTTGGGCATTTTGAATGAAATTATCTAGGGAATAGAACTGTAATGAACTCAGAGGGAGGGGTCTTTAGGAGAAAATTATAGTCTAAATTCCTCTGATCTGGTTATAATATGGCTAAGGCACCGGTCAGTCTGCTGCGTCTACTAACTGCGAACCTAAAGCTAGCCGCAGTTACTCCCGTTGCTTTTCCCTTTCCTTACTGTTAACACTGATCCTTCGCCCTCATTAGTCTAACTGGCATAGAGTATGGACGTTAAGGAAAAACAAAAACGAAAGTACCTATCGTAGAACAAAACGGCTGCACTGACTTGTGAATTTTTTTTAAGATACAGTTATCGATAAAGCCAAAAAAATATGTGTTTGCTCGGAATAGAAGTTTGAACTATTACCCATGAAATTTTGCACACAAACATTTTAGATACTGGGTTAGATTTTTTGCAGTTCTGATCGTCAAATCAAAGTAATAATTACAACTCAGCTGTGTATGGGCAGACGCTTACAGTGCACTCTATATTCTCTTTGAATTACTATGATATCCAGTGAACATAACCTGAACATTCGATTGAACATAACGTCAAAATTTTCCATTGGCTTTAACAATGCATGATAAAATACCGCACCGTACTTTCTGAAGCTGTGTAAAAAACTGAAACGGACAGACAGTTGACTTAACGATTCCGCGAAGTCAGCAACACATGACTTAACCGATTGCCGCGACAACGCCTCGCGAGGACACTCAAGGTCATCATAAATCTCGGATCACGTAAGGCTGAATAAATTAACCGCAATTATTACGTTGATGAATCGTACAAACAGACAATTAACGAGCGCCTCGTGTCTATGCTAATAAGCCACAGCTGATTGACAGGTATCAGGAAGAGATGGCCGCCATTGTTGTCACCGGACGGCCACATTCCGTTCCTTAACGTCGGCTTTATTTCAATATCATTATTTACGAGCCGTGTTTCCCTTTCAGCCAATCATAATCAACAGGTGCGCGGCTGCCGTCGGTAGAAGCAATGAACTTGGGTTGTCATGGCGACAGAGGTAAATGTTTTCTTTTATATTTACGACGCGTTTTCGTGGCGGTAATGGATTTTTTATGAAAACTATTTTAGCGCGATCCATTGTGAAACAGGTGTACTTTGTCACTCTTGAAATGACTAAAAAACCCAAACTAGTCGCTATTTTGTCACTTCGCTCTTGTCAACTCCGTGATTTGATAAAGATTTATCTTTGTACGTCTTGTATTCCAACTATAATGTTCTAAATCATCGTAAAATCAAAACCTTGATGAATATTTTAGGTAAATAGATAAACGTCTTTATTTAACCCGATTTACACAATATAATAATACAACACAATATTACAATATAAAAAGACATACAGGGAATATGGCTATCAGGGAAGTCGTCTTTCAAAACGTTATTATACTCGAAAAATGAAAAACAAACATTTCTTCTGCTTTTTTATACAAAAATACTAAACGTCAGTCCTAAAAACGTATACAAAATTTAACAAATAATATTGTTTTCTCTGTATAAAGATTAAATCTTAAATATTGTGAACAATAATCCATTCTCTAACGTGTTATTGTTTTTAAATTAGACAATAATCCCATCACTCACTACACCAGACCTGTACAGCCACGCATGTCTGCAGTGAATTCAGACTTTCCCATTCAAACTTCACCTCTATCCAGCAAGTCCTACTTCAGTTATCTTCTTCCCAACTCAGTTAAAACGGGACACACCGCGAGGAAATGTCTGAAGTTAAGTTTCAACAACCACCTGCATTTCTCCAACAACATGCCCGCGTGTAGATAATGTTTAATCACTGAATCTAATTTTAACGCCCTGTATAGTTCCGTTCTTGACGAGTTCTTGATACTGTAATGAAAGATTTCTTTCACACGCTGCTCAGCTCCGACACGTACATTCACAAAAACACACTCATCAACAGTATCCTCAGGAAGACCATATCCAAACTGAACTCAATTAATTAAAATCTTTACTTCTTTCAACCAATATATTTTTCTTTTGAATGCAGTAAGTTAATAATTTTTTCGATATTCTGTCATCTGATATTCTTAAGATCTTAATTATATAATTTAAGTACAGATCCAACGTATCTAAGAAAACAGGCTATACATTAGATTCTCTCGCTAACAAAGCAGTGAATGTATATTGCGATAATCTAAAGAGTCTCTTGAAAAAAAAATATTAAGTACTCTCTGTACTTCCTGCTGCCCTACACTTGCGCACCATAGCACAAGATAGACTGCAATAAATAGACACTCCCTGGCCGAATAACGTTATATTCCCAGCATCTGGTTCAACACTGAATTTTAACCTACTTTGGCCTTTTCACAGTTTTCTTTAAAGTGATTATTAAATGATTACTGCGGAGTTAGTTTAACTAGATACGTTTCTTCTTTGACTACATTTACTGGCTGATTTATGTAAAGCCATTTTTCAGTCTTGGGAACTACCACCCTAAGTTTCCGCCTGTTGACATAGTCCTCCAGTAATCGAAGATGCAAATGTACCCCTTGGATTAGTGAAAGCGAAGAGAACTCACTACATGTCCGTAGATTTTAAAATCCTATATTGATGGATATCTTGTGATGACGGCGGTTTGGCTGCGGCAGTTCAGATTGCATGGGATTTTTGTTTGTTGGGTATAACGATAAGGTTAAAATGAATAAATGGACAGAAAGTAAATTAAACTAAACGAAAATATAATTAATCTTCAATGTACTTCCCAATCAATAATACCGTGTAATTTTCGTTCTTTTATAAAACCCTTACAAGTTGAATTTTGGAAAATGCTAGTTTCAATTTGTGTTGTAGAATATTACGCCAATTTGCAAAAAAATGAGATAGAATGTTTTTTAGTACAAACTTTTATACTCCCCCCATTTTACTCCTTCGGTGGCTTGAAAAATCCCTTGTTAATGACCAAATTTCGTGTTTATAGCTTCAGCTGTTTTCAGTCAGCGATAGCAAATAAGTCAGTCTGGATATGTTATTACATATATGCTTGTAGGTTCTAGCATAACGTTTTTATTGGTTAATCGTAGTTTAGGAAACTGCCGCGTTTCAAAAATCTTTAGACATTCGAAGGTGAGCTGTAGCAACGATCACATAAGATCAGAAATTCAAACAAGCACAGATCCTGCACTCTAGAACTCTTTTTGTGTGGGTTATTTGTATGTGTTACAAAAATGTATATTTGTATGTGTTGTAGCACCCTAGAGTTCGCTAGATTGTTGAGTCAAAAACTTGGTACAGATATCGATTTTGGCAACAGCTTGTACATGATAGTTAAACAGTAAAATCCGTTTCAAAATGGTGGCTATTTCAAATCTTGAAAAATTTGTAATTTAAAAAAAAATCTGATTTTATCCTTCTGTAATTAGCGTTAAAACTGCATAAATTAGCGTTTTGAATTTTTAAAATCCGTTGAAATTAAGAAATTTAACAGCGGTCAGGTTTTATTTTCGTATTTTTAATTGAACGTAATCCAAATTTTAAAATTCTAGTAGGATGTAACCAATGTTGATCATGATGGTGAAATTACAATTTTAAAAATATGTAAGATTAAAAAAACACACATTTGAAAATTCACTTCTATCACGTGAATAGTCCGACATTAGGCAAGTAAAAAAAGGATCTAAGTAGATAATGCAAAAAGTTTTTTTTCACCTACTGTACTAACAGAGGAATTGAAAATATTTTATCCTCCAAAACAAAATTCTTATGAGAAAACATCAAACGGCCTCTTTATTTAAAGAACTTGAGCTAGATTTATTCTGCGGAAAATCTCTTTAAAAGTTTGCAACTTTCATATTTCTACGCAAAAAAAAAATATTTTCCGCGAAGAAGATAAATTTGTTTGTGGCGCGGTCGACGTGTAACTAATTCCGGGAACTCTTCAAAAAGTAATTTCCGTGTTTGATACTTCCTGTCCCCGGCTGGTTAGGTTGTTTAATAAAACTGCGATTCCTTTGACGGCGTTAAATGTGAAAAGTTTAAAACAGAAAATGAAAGTTCCGTGAACCGAACCCTAAAGTTATCCTGCTGAACAATAAGGAGATCTTTGTAGGAAGACTGGAGGGCTTTACAACTTCGAAGGATTTGCATTTTACGGGAATCGGCTAGCGGATTGTGACAGTAAAGGGCGAGTCACGTCAGTTACCACACTTTCATTATTGCGAAAGGTAACAAAGAAGAATAGGAATTAGGCATAAAAATCGATTTTCATTATTGTTTGGAGACGATCGTTTTTCAGCGAAATCCGTTTGTCAGTTTTAAAATGGCGGCCTACTTCGAAACTATAACTTTTTGCCTTACCATTTTTGAACCCTGACTGCCTTTAAATAGAATTAAAAATTTTAAATGCGACTATACAGAGATTTTAACGGAAATCAAAATGGAAAATATTTTTAAAAAAAGTGTAAGATGACAATGGAAATTCGCATCCATCACGCCATCGAGTCTGCCAAGAGTCCTCTTTCTTCGTGTATCACATAAACTAAATTCTGAAAATATAGAATACAAATATTTAATTTATTTAACAATAAAAAGTATAAAATAAATCGTGTTTACTGTCAAATTTTACTTTAATTTTTTTTTAATATTGCTTCATGAATTTTTTTAATACTCTAGAGCAATGTGATAGGCTATAAAAATTTCCGTTAATTAATAATTTTTTGTTGAATAAAACGTTAAAAAAGGTTTTCACCTCTCTGAAGAAAAACTAACTGCTTAACAATTTGTTTCTTTTCTTCAAGTTTAGCGGTAGTTTCATAGTTTGTGCAGAACACTTACGGAAACATTTCTACATTCAATTATTTCTACAAATAAAACCAGTTCGGAAGCTACCAACAAAAAAACCGAAAAATTATAGTCCAGCTTCTTAGTAAACGGCTTGCGCAAGAATTTCTAGCGCATGTAGGAAAATTTCCCTCCAACTCCCTCCAACAGTCCAGTGACACTGACGTCTGGCAGTGTGAGCTTACCTTCTGTTACTACTCAGCGATAGCGAAGGGAACGGAGGAAGTGAGAGAGTGGGGACTCGACATCTCATTCGCACAGTTTTTCTCTGTCCCACTGGTGATGGCAGACTGTTTTCTAAGCGGCTGACCTATAGTCAAAACAGGTTAATTCTCAAAACCTATTCTCAAAACAGGTTCATCAGATCCTGTTAAAGTTTTTCGTCATAACTTATAAGGATTCATAATGAAGATTACATTATTTAATTTAAATAGAAAATAGAAAAGCGTAACAAACTGTAGCCATGTTTTATAGTTTGTTTTTCCGTTTTTCACCAGAGCCGATTTTCCCAAGATTTTGAAATAGGTTATTGGGTAACAAATTTGTCCAACCTATTCGAAAAAATCAACTGTTCGAATCGACCACTCAAAATTACTCGAGGTCAGGATCGGTGCTCATTTCAATCGTGGTTCCATTTCTTGGTCTTATGACCATTCCAATAGCTCGTTTTGTCGTACTATAACCCGTAACAATTGGAAGAAGACGCTCAAGTATGCACAGATACTGTGCCTCAGGGATCGGATCTGGTGCCATTACTTTTCTATCTTAGGCAACCAGTCCGCGTTGTTGAGCCATTCAACATGTTACGTTACTTCTATCGGGACATCTTACAACGTGTTCTCTTCTTCGAAAAATTAGAATTGGACGGTGTTTCTGGTTAAAGAAGAAACTTGATTAGTTTAGTTGAGGAACGTATACAAATTTTACTTACATAATTCAGTAGGCGTTGGAATTTTAGTGGCAGGACAAATTGGAAATTTTTAAGTTTAGTTTTTTATGAAAATAGTTTCAATATTTTAATTGTTAAATCTTATGTATGTTACTGTTAAAATAACAATAGACTTTGCAATAAATGCTTAATTAATGTACAGAGCGCTCGTAAATTAATGTCAATTTAACCGGTAACTGTAATATTTACGAAAAACGTCACTGGGCCAATTCTTTTGTAAATTTAGTGCACTTTCTCCACGAAGCGATCAGAGTAACGGTGGGTCTTGCCGTTCAGCCAGTATTGTAAGAAATACCCAGTAAATACACTCATCGCTAAATCAGAGGCTACCGTCGTGAAACGCAAGTAAAAAGGAAAATCCTCTACACATTCGTCGTGTGGGCTTTATACAAGGTGTCAGATGTCAAAAGAATCGATCATTGTGTTTGGCCAAAACTGCTTAAACTTGTTTTTGTTAAATCAGAGGCCACCATCTTGAAACAGAAATTAGTACGAAAAATTCTTACATCGTACATCGTAAAGTATCTTCATACCAAACTTCAAAACAATACTTTAACGCGTTTAGCCAAAACTGCGTAACAAACAAACAAGTTTAACAGTCGAGTTAAGAGAGAGACCTCTCTTCGTTCGTCAAATACATCTAAACGTGTGTGTGTGTGTGTGTGTGTGTGTGTGTGTGTGTGTGTGTGTGTGTGTGTGTGTGTGTGTGTGTGTGTGTGTGTGTGTGTGTGTGTGTGTGTGTGTGTGTGTGTGTGTGTGTGTGTGTGTGTTATTTTTAATTTATATATATATATATATATATATATATATATATATATATTCACACGAAATTTCACACTGAGTCTGTACATACACTCAGTTGAAAAAGTGTTATTCCAAGAAATATCGATTTTTTAATAACATTTCAAAAAATTACGTCATCATTATATTCTTCCTCAAACAAAATGTTGGTACTTTTCGGTAAACGTTTGCACATTTGACGTTAAAAAAAGAGGAAATTTAGGTCATGCCTACGTAACATTTTTATAATCCATCTTATCGTATTTTTCTACCCCGTAAACAGTCCTTTGGTACATCGTGATGAAATTTTACGCTTTCGATATTCAAGATAATAGCGTAGGATGTCACTGTCTACATGTAGATTATCCGGGAAACGTCGTTTGCTTCAGCCAGTGTTATTATAACTCATTACGTTATGCGGTGACAAGTAACGAATATTTGTAATCAGAATTAGTCACATTATAATTAAATGTTAAACGTGAATTTTGGTAGGAGAATTTATTTATAAATTCTGACTGTCACGACGTTCATTAGTTATAATCTAATTTACTTATAATCAATGTCCGGCAGAAGCAGCTGAAGTGAGCAGCTGATGGACTTAACGATCCCACTGTACCTATAGGTCATAATACTCACTCATCTACTCATCTACACACACACACACACACACACACACACACAAACCTAGTTCTTCTAACACCTAAACAACCACGCTAAAAATCCCAGTATACCTTTCCTGACTTGGAACCAGCTTATGCCTGCAAAACCTAATTCACTCGCCTCAATTAATACTCACTTCCTATTGGTTCGCAGTTCACGCGTATCTCGGGTCTATACTACCCTAAATTAATACATTTCTGCCCAGGCATTACTGTCGGCGCATCACCTCGCATATTCCGTATACAATAGCTTATTTTTGAGTTGCGTTCTTTCTCTTAGTTTTAACAATGGAATTCTGTGACATTATGGTTGCCAGCATAATTTTGAGTATAAATACAGGTGGAAAATTGTTGTTCGACAGAACTACGGGGACCACCCACTACAGAACAACTACACGCAGCCTACCAACACCCGGACCTACTGTACAAGACACCACAACTTGCTCGGGAGGAAATAGGAGGGATCCTGCAACAAATAAATACGAAGCGAATTTATTTCACAATTCCGAACCGGAAAAGTGCCTCGCCAACCCGCGGCCGACCTGGTAAATGCCCGGGATTTTCCTGGAGACTACAACACACACACCGCGCGCGCATAGAACCTAAATTCGGTTAGATCTGTCAATATTTCAAGATCAGTTTTTATCAACAGAGCATCTTTTTTATAGAAAGAAAATAAAACATTCGTCTAAATAACTTTTGCCAGCAAAACATTTTTTACTGCATAAACTTCCCGCCATTAAAACACGACACGCCCCAATCAAAATTTACGATAATTTAACAAAACCAAAAACCACTTCTGTTTACTTGTTTCAAATCTACGCGACACATAAAACGACAAATAAATCTACCCTTAACAAAAGCCTCCCCTTCGCTGCTAAGGGATGACACTCTGCTTTGGCGCCAGATGCTTCCGTCTCGCTAGTCTCTTCCCATCCGTCATGATTTTTGGGTTTGATATTTTTTTTGTACCTGGAGACTTGTTATGTCGCGATTAGATGTAATCTGAGGCCGGGATTAGGGACGTCAGCCTTCCGCCCAGTTAGGCACGTCGGCACCGCGGCCAGCTCCGATTTCCGGCTCATCAAATAATCGGAATTAATAAGGGCAAATATTTCTCGACGAACAACTCAGTCTCGCTGTTTTTTGTCGAGGTTAATATTCTTCAATGCAGCGATGCTTTTCAGATCATTACGAGTTCACTTTGTGCAGAATACACGTTACCATAAACTACATACGGTTTACATAAACTACATACGGTTTACATAAACTACATACGGTTTACATAAACTACTTACGGTTTACAGAACAATAATCTGTTATGCATTACAGTACATACGGTTATTACTTCATTAAGGGAATTTTCAAGTTAATAGTGAGTCCGTACGGCCTGTCACAGTTAATTGGAGAAAGAATCGAATAATAAAGGTGTACAGAAAGAAGTTTAATATTGTTATATGATCTCTATGAAATATGGAAACATGAACGAAAAGGAAAAGATGTTAGTTCGTTTTTTTTTAAGAAATCGCTATCCGTAAATTAACTGAAAAAATATTAATTCTGTAAATAAAATAATTCAAATTATACCGTTGGCTGGTATTTAATTATTAATTATAATAAAATAAAAGTCTTACCGCGTAGTCCATTTTCCAGTGGAAATAAAGGACCTTAGGGGCATATTACACTAGCACAAGAAACGTCAAATTTTTTTGATCAAAGAGCTTTCATGAAATAACTCTTTTACTAAACTTTGATGTATCTTGAACATGTTTTATCTTTGACAAAGATTTTCAAAATATATTGGTAATAACCTCAAAATATTGTCCGAATTGACTTGTTTCTTTTGTTGTTTGTATAATTTAAAACAGTGGCAAAAATAACATTTTTTTGAAAATATATTTATTTTGAAACTATCAAAACACGCTTACGCATTTTATTAATAATATTACCACATGGTTCTGCAATTAAAAAAAAAATGAATACGTGTTAATTGAAAACTGAAGGTTAAAAGTACTTGTACAGTTGTTAGTAGAAAGGTTTATGAGCAAGTATTAATATTTGAAGCCATTCTTTCATGCCAAGGTACTGTACCTACAGTATTTGAGTCGCGTAAAAATTTTAAACATGTTTTCTAACTACTCGACTGTCTCTTGTGTCTTCGTTGGTTGTCTGTGTCAAAATTTCTTTCATTTAAATAACCGCAACCATTTTCTTGTACAAAGGTACACTTCTGTTGACTTCTGAACTTAGTAATTAAGTAATTAATTGTGAGGCAAGCAAACTGTTAGAGTGTTAACATGTGTCATGTTTTAGGCTGGTTGTGATGTTGGATTTTGCCGGACAAGTGATGCGAGTGTACAAATTTTATATTGACATATAATAATACATTTTGCGCATTATAAGTATAAAATTAATTATAATTAAAATTTCCTGTGTTTCCGTCCGTGAAGCGCACGTGATAACCACTACACTACGGACGGAAACTATGAAGATGTACGACCGATACAAATATAACAAATGAATCGTTAATTTAATGTTGATAAATATGTAATAGTAATAAGTTGTTTTATATTAATTTGTAACGATCAGCTGATTTTTATAACAGCTGATAGGCTATAATAAGTTTCAGTTTTTGTTGTTAAAAACTAGCTATGTTAATTTGACTTGTTTTCGAACAAATTATGGAAATAAAAATAAATAGAAAGAGAAAACATGATACATGATTTTTATTTTTTGTTCAATAACAAAAATTGTTTAAACAAAGAATTTATTTTATTCATTTTAATATTTTAAAAGAAATGTTAATACAAGTCTCATATTAAATTAAATATAATACAAATTTTCTGTGTTTCCGCCCGGTATTGAACCGAGTACCTTGAGCACGTGAGGCGTACGTCATAACCACTACACGATGGAAACTACGAAGACGTTTAACCGATGTAAATATATGAAGTGAATCATTAATTTAATTTTGGTAGTTATGTTAAGGATCAGTTGTTTTATATTAATTCGTAACGATCAGCTGATTTCATTGAACAGCTGATACGCTGTAAGTTTTATGTTATGTTGTTAATAATTTATTCTATCTTAATTTATCGTGTTTTCGAAAAAAATAATTAAAACAACAATTAATATAATAAATACAAGATTACTTAATAAAATACAATATATGTAATTATAATTTTTAAGAAAAAAGGGAAAAAATTCTGTTCGTGTTTTCGAACAAATTATCATAACTAAAATAATAAGGAGAAGAAAACATGATACATGATTTTTATTTTTCGTTCAATAACAGCAATTTTTTGTGCCTTAACAAAACATAACCTAAAAATATGTCTTGTTAATAACACAGATGTTCAAAGAAATTTGACGAATGTAATACGTTTTCTTTGATACAACTTTGACATGTATTTGAATAAGATATACGGTCAAAGTTTTTTCAAATATTTGACAAATATCTCTGTAATATACCACTTAAACTGCTAACGAATTCACACTGTTGTGTTATAAACACGATGTAATTCATTAGTTGTGACGCAGAGCTTTCGTAATACATTTTCTAAAATGAAATACAAGCTGCTTAGCCTCCCTGTACAACTCTGCACGTTGTGTTGACATCGCAACTTTGTACAATTTGTTGTCTGTCCGTCCTCAATTTTAAATTGGAGATAACGACAGAAACACAGAGACATATAAGTTGCCTTACGGAGGAAAGATAATTCCGCTTTCCTTTTAGCGGGTTTCATTAACATATGTTAATATTGTTGTCAAACAGCTGATCAGCGCTGTCAAGGTGACAAGTTGAACTGTTAGGTTTCTTAATCAACTCGCTTGTGTTGCGTAAAAACTGAATTCGCGTGGAAACAACGTGTCGTGTCTTGCACAAGTGGACGCGATTATCGGGAATTGGAAATATGTTAATTGAATTAATTGTTCGCTCGTTTTGTTTTGGTGTCGTTAATTAGCGCTTTTAAATACAGCCCGTCACCATTTTTAATTATTGATACTTTTATTAGTGATTTTGTAATATAAAATGAACTACTGGAACGGCCGAGACCTGGACCTTGAAAGGAGCACCGATCCTGACCTCCAGATCACTTTTTAAAGAAGTCCTAAAAATATATATTTACGTGTGCGCGTTAGTACTTTAACATTAGCAATTTTTGTCCTATTTGATTTAAACCTGACAAAAAATCCGTTTTT
This sequence comes from Callitettix versicolor, assembly GCA_022606455.1. Lineage (NCBI taxonomy): Eukaryota > Metazoa > Arthropoda > Insecta > Hemiptera > Cercopidae > Callitettix > Callitettix versicolor. The sequence continues at coordinate 63,055,849 of CM040185.1, forward strand.
TGTAATAGTTTGGATACGTTCGTTACATAGAAAAACTCGTTCAACCGTTTCAAAATGGCAGCTATTATAAAAAACATAATGTTTTTTGAAAACACATTTCATCATAATAATCAGTATTCAAATTTATGTAAATTACTAATTTATGTTTAAATTCCATAACGAATAGCAAATAATGATAGTGGTAGTAGCGGTCGGTCTCTTTTTGGAAGATTTAGCCATCTTTAAATTGTCCAAAATCGATACACACCCTCTTTACAACGTGAAATTGCCTTCTCTAACCTAAAAGTTACACAAACACGTTCTACATAACAATTGCTTAAATATTACAGATAATAATATCTGTTTAATATTATTACAACCCTTGTATGTAACTACAGTTTATATTATTATTTTCTCTTTTCAGTACCCCCGGCGATAATAACCGTTTTTAGCCACAAAAAAAACTCTTTTCAGTATTGTAACTAAGTAGTTTATCTATGATCAAGTAGCTTGATTTTTTTATACGTATTATTGCAAGTCAGTGACTGGCATCAATAATATTTCACATATTATATTCATTGCAGCGTTTTAAAATTTCAATTCTACCATTATTTTATTTAATATCTATTCCATTCTCGCATTTCAATATTCGAACTAAGTAGTCTATCTATGACCAAGTTGCTTGATTTTGTAATATATCTTATTGTAAATGAATGACTGCATCAACATGTATCTTGTTTTAGGACCGTCTGTTTTTTTTTTTTTTTTGCGTCATGCGAGTGCACAAATTTATATAGATATATAATAGTACATTTTGCGCGTCACAAGTTTCATATTTAATTAATTATAATTAAAATTTCCTGTGTTTCCGCCTGGGATCGAACCAGGAACCTTGCGCATGTGAAGCTCACGTGATAACCACTACACTATGGAAACTATGAAAAAAAAATACTAATTCTTAACTATCAGCTGATTTCTATAACGACCGATAGAATATAATACGTTTCAGGTTATGTTGTTATAAACTAGCTATGTTAATTTGTCATGATTTCGAACAAATTATCGTAATTAATATAGAAACAAAGAGAAAAGATGATACATGATTTTTATTTTTGGTTAAGTAACATAAATTGTTTAAAAATAGAATTTATTTTATTCATTTTAACATTTTTAACTTCTAATTCTACCATTATTTTATTTAATTCCATTCTTGCCTTTCATTATTCTAACTAAGTAGTATATTTATGGCCAAGTCGCTTTTTTTGTAATGTGTAAATGTAACTCACTGACTGGCATCTCTGTAATAACCAGCTGTTTCAACCATCAGCTGTTTCATGAATTCTACACTATTCCCTTCCGTTGCTCTCAATTCGATTTCACTGCACCACAAAACCGGGCGTAAAGAAGTGTTCATTTCAAGTAATATGTATTATTGTTACTTTTGTGGAAATGTGTCTGTATTACTTCAGCGAGACATTTAAGATCATTCTATTCTGTACCTCACTCAACCCCGCACCTTGAAATGAGCGCATATCCTGATGTCTCCAATACAAGTCTTTAAAAAATATATTTACGCGAGCGTGCGTTTCCTTTAGAATTTCTACAATTCGTTTCATATTACATATTTAGTTGTTACTCACTAAAACTATAATTTTAGGGTACAATATTAAAAATGTATTTTATTATCTTCGATTATACATTAAAGTTTCTGAAAGAATTGTTTTTGGTATGGTTCGCACTAAATTTGCATTACAGACATGGATTTGTTTTGTCGCGCTACAAACTTATATGGAATTAACTTTACTTTACTTTTAATTTGTATTTAGTTTCTATTAAGTTAAATATTAAACAGGAATGGATAAAATACTTAAACTACACGAGAGAAACATGGTAATTTTATTTCTCAAAATTAGATATTTTTGCCAATTTCGTCCAAACCGTACAACAATAATTTAATGTTTATTCTTCAGAAATGTGGACAATCAATTATGGAAAAAACAACAATATTTTCACGTTTGGCCTGAAGCTCTATATCCCAAATAAAGGGTTTTCTTCGTTGTACTTTTTATGACTTCGCAAAGTATATTAAAAAGAAACCTACACCGTCACCGTCCTCAAACCGAAGACAACAAAAAAAGCAAGTCGCTACTCAAAGATCAGTGGACAATTAAACACGTTGACGGACGTGGCCGGGATATTTTATAGTCAGGTAAAATCCTAAATTGGCCTTCCAGCCCCACACAATGGTCTGAAGGTAGGTCTCATTAGGCCTTGTCGCGTCAGTCCTTACATGACACCTAATGAATAGCCGAGCTCTCCCAACACTCGTTAATTGACCTTCGGGAGACCATTACGCCCAGGTTTTTGTCTAGATTTCGTTAAAATATAAAACTTTGGAGTTATTAAGACCACCTATAATGACAAATTGATGGATATCTGTTCTTAAACCGGGCCGCGAGAAAGATGAACGCCCGTTAAGTAAGCGCTGGTTAGGTTTTGCTATCCGTAATGAGGAGACGGTGATGATTTATGGCAGCCATTTTGTTTTCTTTTAAATGCACAAATAGGAGGGAAGAGTAATTTGGATTTCATAAATTCACACGACTAGAGATAATGGTTGTCTTTTATATGATCGTAACAAACAGCTGACTTGATGACGTGATGAGACTTCCAAAATTATGATATCGCATAAACGATTTCACAAATTCACACGACTAGATACAATGGTTGTCGTTCAAGGGATCGTAACAAACAGATGTCTTGTTGATGTGATTGAAACGGATTTCCACAATTATGACATCACATAAACAATTTAATAAATTCACACGACTAGAGATATTGGTTGTCGTTTAAATAATCGTAACAAATAGCTGACTTGCTGGTGTTATGGAAACGGATTTCCCAGAATGTGACGTCACATAAACGTAGGCTAATAAATTAATATGTTTATGCAATAAGAAATCACCACGTTAATTTTCGAATTTCCAATGGAATTTTAAGCGATGATTTATACAGAATATAACGCTGATAACGATTGTAAAATCATATATAAAAAAATTTGTGTTAAAAAAAAAGTTACGAGATTCGGATGGCCGCCATTTTAAAACGGATTGGTTGCGTTACAAGGTTGTCGAAACTTTGAAAGAAATCGATTTTTGCGCTATGCTTGAAAAAAATTCAGAAAGTTGCATTGGTTGTTGGGTCGTTGCTCCTCCCTATCAGTGTATAACAAAGTATTGATCTATAAGCAGGTCCTTAAGCCATTGTGGTCTCACGGTATTCAACTGTGGGGTTGTACCAGCCAGAGTAATAGAAACATTCAGCAATTACAAAATAAAGTGTTTCGTGGTACAGTTGACGCCCCTTGGTACATCAGAAATGAGAATATACATAAAGATCTTGAGGTTCCATCTATTGATAGTGAAGCCAGAAAACTAGCTCTTAACCACAAACGAAGATTACAACAGCACATCAATGTCGAGGCCCTCCAGCTACTCAGCAATGATGGCACAGTGAGAAGGTTGAAGAGAGGTGATTGTCAATTTATTAGGCTTAGTAGAATATTGTTTGTATTAGTTTAGGTTAGAAAAAAATAGCTCAATGGTGTATTACTAGATTGCTATAATAAAAAGCTTGAAAAAAGGTAACATACACTTATATACGTAGCCTATACGAGGAGTGGCAATTAAATGACCGGACTGTGGTCAATTATTGACCACAAATTACATTAAAAAGTTTATTTCCTTCAATGTACTTCTCTTGTCGTATGTCTACAACGCTCCATTGTTCAAAGCAGTGCTGAGTGTCCGCTTCTGTCAGCTTGTTGAGAACCTCACCGCTCCCACACAGTGTAATCTTGTCCCCTTAAGTTCCGATTTGACCTCGTATGTGTTGTATATGTCTACAACGCTCCATTGTTCAAAGCAGTGCTGAGTGTCCGCTTCTGTCAGCTTGTTGAGAACCTCACGTGTAATCTTGTCCCCTTAAGTTCCGATTTGACCTCGTATGTGCTGTATATGTCTACAACGCTCCATTGTTCAAAGCAGTGCTGAGTGTCCGCTTCTGTCAGCTTGTTGAGAACCTCACCACTCCCACACAGTGTAATCTTGTCCCCTTAAGTTCCGATTTGACCTCGTATGTGCTGTATATAAACAATTTACAATCCCTTAAAAAGTGATGTAGAAATAACGATCGACATTCATTTCAGTGTGTCGGGGAGTGTTTAAATTATGGTTGTTCCAGTAGGTCATTTACCAATATAAATTCGCTAATTATATTATTATTGACCGACGAAGGAAGTCTCTAATTTAATTCGACCGTTTGCAATGGTTTGTGTGTTTCTTTCCTTGCTTGTCACGCAGTTTTTGCAAAACACATTCCTTGTTTTGAAATTTGATGTATTTCCTGGATATACCATATAGTACAGGTTGTACGGTTCGTTCTATCCCAATTTTGACAGCTTCATGGAGAAAGAGCTTTAAAAAAACAATAAAGTTTTGCCAGTAACAGTTTTTCGTAAAGGCTACCGAAACTGCTCTTGTGGAGCTTTGGCCAAGAAAATTAATTTGGAATCTACAGCGATCGTTCTTTGATCTACTAGTAATAATAACAATAGCATAACTGCAAATTTACAAAAGTTACTGAACATATTTTCATTCACTTATTACATACTTGCAAGTAACCTAATATTGCAATTATCACTGAGTTATAATCATGTGAAAACATTCTTTAAATTAATTTTATGTAAATTAATTTAGTACTTAATGAATTGAAAATTAATTTTTCAAATCAAAATCACTCAAAAACGTAAGACGTTATTTTACTGAAATAACAAAATGGTTTCTCACCACTGTCGTGCATATGCTTTCTTAAATAAGTAACATATACTCTCAGCACGCAACTGTTTCACCTACGTGCTTGTAGCGAATTTCCAAGAATATTTGTATTCAACTCCTTTTAAAAAAACATGATTTCACTATCTTATTCAGCATTAAAATGCGCTTATATTACTATTTGAAAATTAATGTGGAAATGAAACCTGACCGCCGTCAAGTTAAATGTTTCAATAGGTTTTGAAAATTCAAAAATCTAATTTATGCAGTTGTCAACGCTGATTACGATGATGAAATCAGACATTCAAAAACATTTAAGACAAATAAATTATGTATTTTTAAAAGTGGTCGCCATTTTGAAACTGTTAAACGAATCTTGCTGGTTATAACGAATTTGTCCAAACTGTTACCGCAATTGATTTCTATACCAAGTTTTAATGAAATTTGATTATAATTGCTAACGTGAGAGTGTTTACACATGTATAAGTTTTAAGTTTCTTTGTCTGGGTCTTACCACGACGGCCGCCACAGTGATTACTGTAATTCAACAGTTGAAGAGTACAATGAAGTGAAAGCAAGCGTTACATTTAAATGGACAAAATGTTATGATGGCCGATGAACAGATGTGTACTTCTGGTATACGCCCACTCCTCGTCGAAGGACAAAATATTGTTTTCAGTCGTCCAAATAAAATATTTATTCGACTGTTGGAACGATTAGAGCAGCTCTAACGAGTTGAGATTGATATGGCGTGTGAGGCTAATATCGCAGTAATGACTTACAGTGCGAACAATTACTGCCCTAATGAAACCGGAGTTCGCCTGTGTCACAACGAGTGGCCAGGAGCTCCGCAGCACGGTTAAAAAATGGCTTCTATACTACACATTTTAGAAGCTGGCATTTTTAGCTTATTTCGATTGAAAAATGAGCTATTGGAGCTGCCACCCTGGTGACATCTAGATCCGAAACTTTGAAATAGGTGCCGTTCCTTGACACTTGGTCATTTTTTAAGTGACTACTTCTAATCGCGTGGTATGAGTGGATGTTTTCACAGGGAAAATAATTCAGTTTGCAGTCACGGAACGCTCTAACACATCCATACACACATTCTAGTAAACGTTATTACAACACATTATTTTTGTTTAGTGATTAATAAAATGTATTTTTGAAGTGGAAACTTGTATGGCGCGGTTGACAAAAACATGGGTATAAACATTTGCTTTCGCGTCACGCTTAAATCCGTAATGCATATTGTTCTTGTGCGTATATCTACACTGAAAATAACTCCTTGTAAGCAGCTGATTATCATAAACAAAAGCTTCTTTATCATTTCAAATGACGTTATGTTTATTGTTTTGTTAATTTTAAAAATGTGTATTTTCTAAACTTGTGTAATTAAATTATTTAATGTATATGACCTATACCAATTTTTGAATACCAGAATCACAAATATATTAATTATTCTATTTAGACAGTATAAATTTTATGTATAACTGTCAAAGGTAGGGTTATAAACTGATTAATTATTAAAGTCACTTACGTAGCCTAAGATATTCGAATTCATAGTCTGTGACAGTTTCAGTTAATTTTTAAGTTGGGTACCTCCACACACACACACACACACACACACACACACACACACACACACAAACGCGCGCGCTTGAGAAATTTAATACAAAAATAATTTTCAAGAGTTGCTTTTTCCTGCATGCATCTAAATTTTTATAAAAATACTTAAATCATAATAGTGAAAAAATAGTCAGGCATGCCAAAAGAAGGCATGCCCTTTTGTCGGCAGTCCCGCACCGGCTAAATTTTTTTATATGTCGTTATATATATATATATATATATATATATATATATATATATATACATACACACATACATAGGTGTGTTTGTGTTTATTGTAGCATGCTCACGTTCACAATTTTTGACCGATTTGATTCAAAAATGGTATAAAAATCGATTTTTGTAGTAGCTTGGACGTGTTCTTTAACCAGCGAAATTCGTTCAACAGTTTCAAAGCGAAGGTCATTTTTAATTTTTAAAAATACATTACCTCGTTGTCTTAAACATTACTAAAAATCTGATTTTACCGCCGTTTGGAATTTTCGAAAATCCGTTGAAATTAGGGAATTTAGTTTGACGGCGGTCAAAATTCAGAGTTTCAAAAATAAGTGATGGAAATTCGCTTTCATCACGTTAGGAAGACAGTTGCGTGCCGCTATTATCTCTAGTTAATTCGTACTAACTAAAAAAAATTCTCCCAATATGCTCGTTAAAACGGAATCAAATTCTATTAGATATCTGAAAACTTAATTTCCAAAATTACCTTACTTTATTTCGAATGAAGGTTCTGCAGCAATTTGAATCGTTGTTTCAGTCACAATGCAGGAAGGAAATTCGAGTACAATTTTACTTAGAGAGGCTCAGGAAAATTTAATTAGACAAGTTGACAGTTAAGGCTCGTTAAAAGTTAAACAGAGGTATGAGTGCTTTTATTGGAAGCGAACTGCTTAAAGAAACAGATTGGAGAGTTGTTAGCGCGGTAAGAATGTAATACTTTGTTACATTCAATTTGACTAAACAGCCTGTTGCTGGAAATTTAACAAGTTAACTGAATCAACAATTACACTTCAATAACTTGTAATTAATTATTAAGATCCATGAAAAAGAGATGTAGAAGTCAGGTTCGAAGCTCATTTACGAATTACTATCATGACCTATCGTGGGAAATGGTCAACTCAGAAAAACCATGGTAATTATTAAAGGGTAGCGTTGTCTGAGGGAGCATATGAACAGGATATTAAAGTAATAAGGAAAAATCGTGTGTGGGTTGTGCAGGAAAAAGGGGGAAACTGCAAGTCGTATGATTTTTGGTTGTGTAGCTCTTGTCAGCAAGAGGTATTCGGGTTCCAGGACCCAGAAGACTTCCAGAACTTAGCTAGACAGAATTACTTAATACTAATTGAGGACATCAGTCTACTGAGCTGGTATCCAAGAGGATTAGGTGCACATTTGATTGTGGTGGTATAAGTCACTTCTAAAACTAAACTAATTTAATCTGCCACTAAAGAACAGTAGACATCGCAGTGTATTAATGTAGATCGCTCCACATTAATGAAGACAGCTCTCGTAACCTTTTCCGCAAATTTAACCGGTAACTGTAGCATTTACAAAAAATGTTACTGAATCAATTTCATAGAAAATTGTATGCCCTTTCTCCATGACGCGGTCAAATTATGATTGGTTTTGCGTTTCAGAAAGTATTACAGGAAATAAGTACAACTACACTCTGTACGTTGAATCAGAGGCCGCCATTTTAATAGATATTTTAGTAACAATCGTTTAATGCGTTTGGCTAACTCTCTCTCTCTCTCTCTCTCTCTCTCTCTCTCTCTCTCTCTCTCTCTCTCTCTCTCTCTCTCTCTCTCTCTCTCTCTCTCTCTCTCTCTCTCTATCTATCTGTGTTGTGTGTGTGTGTGTGTGTGTGTGTGTGTGTGTGTCTTAGCGTGCTCGCGTTCGCAATTTCGGTCCGATTTGATTCAAAGGTAAAATTTGGCCAAAAAAATCGATTACGATAATACTCATGGCTTGGGCAAGTTCGTTGACCTGCAAATTTTGTTCGACAGTTCCAAAATGGCTGCCATTTCAAATCTTTAAAAACTCGTAACGTTTTTTGGTCTTAAGTGATTTCGCCGTCGTAATGAGCGTTGAAAACCGCATAAATTAACTTCTTGAATTATAAAAATCCGTTGAAGTTGAGGAATTCGGTTGACGAGGCGGTCAGGGTTCACTGTGTATTTTCAAAGTAACTTGAAAGCTTAAAACGCTAATATATGCAAACCTTAATGCTGATTATGACGGTTGAATTAAATTTCAAAAGGATGAGATAAAGAACAGTGCTTTCGGAAATTCGCTTCTATCATGTCAGCGAGACAACTGCGTTCCGCGTATATTTTCCACTCCTTCCCATTCATTGTCGTTAAACGCCTCGTTATGCTGAATAAATCCCAAGCCATATTTGATGACGTAGTAATCTTGCTAACTGCTCCACAATGATTAGGGAAACGTTAATCAGTAGATCATAATGCACACAGTTGTATACACCGTAACGTCTCTGTTTTATGGTTCGTTGAAACCATTGTTTTTTAAATCCAAACAGTCAAGCATTGACAGTTATCTCCCGGCAGAATTGCGATTCCAACTTCGTTTAAAATCGGGAAGTCCCTGGAGATCAATATAGTTGCAACCTACCCTAAGGTAGCGAAGAGGGGTTGCAGGCTATCTAAGGGTGTATTGGAGCTGCAATTTTATGACGATAAACTTGTAGCTAAGGGATGGTTAGAACTTTGCCACCGTTGAACAGTAACTTTCAACATCACTCTGTCCAATGTGAACTGGAGTTAATGGAAGTTGTATAAGGTAACGGAAGTTACGTCCACGTTTGTGATCTCGAAAACATATTTTCAAAAATACTTTTACAACTGGTTGCTTATCCCCTATGCATCAGGTGTTTGTATGCAAACAATATCTACGAACGCGTGTACAAATTCAAGGGGCGCGCAGCTGTGTTGTGAAGGAACAGCACAAGGCTGATGGCATGGTGATCTGAACGTTTTCCATTCAATGCCGTTTCAGGTTTGCGGCCTCTGGTGAAATTCAAGATTACGATGGTGAAATCAGATTTTCAAATAAAAGTTAAAATAAAGAAGTTATGGTTTTTTTAATATTTGAAATGGTCGCCATTTCTAAACTGTTTAACGAGTTTTGTTGGTTAAAGAAACTGCACAAACTATTACCAAAATTGTTTTTTTTTTTTGTTAATTTTGAATCACAATTGGATTAAAATTACGAACATGAGAGTGGTAACTAGCACATGCGTATAATATTAAAAAATGTTAAGAGCCTCTGAAAAAATGATCTGGAAGTCAGATCAATGAGTTCGGCGCTCATTTCAAGCATCCGAGTCTGGGTCTCACCATGATGGCTGCATTAATAGCTAATTTTCCAATAAAAATTCACTAATAATAATCATAATAACAACAATAATATTCCGTCATTAATAGTTAATTTAAAAACTGAAAAGAGTGTTCTAATATGTGATTACTGTAATCATAATGTTAATTTTAAAAAATTAATAAAAATATAGCCTTTCAAAAAGTGAATCAATTTTAAGTAAAATATAGCCTTTCATGAAAAGTAAAACTTTTTCAATATTAAATAAAATACAACTTTTCAAAAAATAAAATCGATTTTAAGTAAATTGCCTTTCAAAAAAGTACAATATTTTTTTCAATTTTAAGAAAAATACAACTGTTCAAAAAAGTAAGTACTTTTTAAATTTTAAGTAAAATATTGCCTTTTATGAAAGATAAAATTTGTTCAATATTAAGTAAAACAGTCTTTAAAAAAATAATAATAATAACGTTTTCTATATTAAGTAAATACAGCCATTCAAAATAGAAAATCAATTTTAAGTAAAATATAGAATATCAAAAAAGCAAATACTTTTCAATTTTAATTAAAATACATCCTTTAAAAAAGTAAATATTTCTCAAAGGCAGTCAATAATAATTTTCAAAAATATAAATATTTAGTTCACTTTAAATTCTTCGCCTTATTCCATTAGATCGAGATGCAACTCTTCTCCGAAATGTAGACTCTACTTTAATTAATATACCTTAATTAAATCAAAGTAAAGAGGTTTTTTGTGCTCAAACTTTTATTAACGCTTATAATTAATTTAAGTAATTAAGACCATCCGAGCTTCTGATGCTTACGAAAAGGATATTTTTTAAAATTTATTCAATTCAACTTATCTTACAAAGTTTATATTTGAAAACGAAACTGAGGATTCATTGTTCCGTACTAAAAACGTCTTTTACTGTGCAAAATGTTTTTTTTGTTTTATCTTATAACTTAAAATGTTCAACTCAGTAAACGTCAGTTAAAATGCTTTTCAAAATGAATACGTATATTTATTTTATTTTCCTTTCAATACTTTAAAAATCTCAAGAAGTATTTTATAGGCATCATTTAATCGTTTCTAGAGAATTTCCTTTGGTTAATGAACTTCTTAACTTGATAGAGCAGCCATCAAGGTAAGTTCCAGACGCGTGCGCCGTTCTAACCCATATATCACTTTTTAAGGGTCGATTGTTACACACACACGCGCGCGCGCGCGCACCTGCACGCACGCAAGCACGAATGCACGCAAACACATTCGCATTTGTGCTGCGATTTTATCAATCTTGCATCGATTCCTGTAATAGCTTGGACAAGTTAGTTACCTAGCAAAACCCGTCTGACAATTTCAAAATGGCGGCTTTGTCAATTTGTTTGAAAATCACAACTTTTTCTTGCACTTTTTGAAAATCCGATTTTTCGTCTTCTTAATCAGCGCTAACGTTACCAGATTTCAATTAAATGTTACTTTTAATTTTTAAAATCTTCTGTAGTTGACAATTGATCTGTGGTTAAAAAACTCTCTCTCTCTCTCTCTCTCTCTCTATCTATCTATCTATCTGTGTTGTGTGTGTGTGTGTGTGTGTGTGTGTCTTAGCGTGCTCGCGTTCGCAATTTCGGTCCGATTTGATTCAAAGGTAAAATTTGGCCAAAAAATCGATTACGATAATACTCATGGCTTGGGCAAGTTCGTTGACCTGCAAATTTTGTTCGACAGTTCCAAAATGGCTGCCATTTCAAATCTTTAAAAACTCGTAACGTTTTTTGGTCTTAAGTGATTTCGCCGTCGTAATGAGCGTTGAAAACCGCATAAATTAACTTCTTGAATTATAAAAATCCGTTGAAGTTGAGGAATTCGGTTGACGAGGCGGTCAGGGTTCACTGTGTATTTTCAAAGTAACTTGAAAGCTTAAAACGCTAATATATGCAAACCTTAATGCTGATTATGACGGTTGAATTAGAATTTCAAAAAGGATGAGATAAAGAACAGTGCTTTCGGAAATTCGCTTCTATCATGTCAGCGAGACAACTGCGTTCCGCGTATATTTTCCACTCCTTCCCATTCATTGTCGTTAAACGCCTCGTTATGCTGAATAAATCCCAAGCCATATTTGATGACGTAGTAATCTTTCTAACTGCTCCACAATGATTAGGGAAACGTTAATCAGTAGATCATAATGCACACAGTTGTATACACCGTAACGTCTCTGTTTTATGGTTCGTTGAAACCATTGTTTTTTAAATCCAAACAGTCAAGCATTGACAGTTATCTCCCGGCAGAATTGCGATTCCAACTTCGTTTAAAATCGGGAAGTCCCTGGAGATCAATATAGTTGCAACCTACCCTAAGGTAGCGAAGAGGGGTTGCAGGCTATCTAAGGGTGTATTGGAGCCGCAATTTTATGACGATAAACTTGTAGCTAAGGGATGGTTAGAACTTTGCCACCGTTGAACAGTAACTTTCAACATCACTCTGTCCAATGTGAACTGGAGTTAATGGAAGTCGTATAAGGTAACGGAAGTTACGTCCACGTTTGTGATCTCGAAAACATATTTTCAAAAATACTTTTACAACTGGTTGCTTATCCCCTATGCATCAGGTGTTTGTATGCAAACAATATCTACGAACGCGTGTACAAATTCAAGGGGCGCGCAGCTGTGTTGTGAAGGAACAGCACAAGCCTGATGGCATGGTGATCTGAACGTTTTCCATTCAATGCCGTTTCAGGTTTGCGGCCTCTGGTGAAATTCAAGATTACGATGGTGAAATCAGATTTTCAAATAAAAGTTAAAATAAAGAAGTTATGGTTTTTTTAATATTTGAAATGGTCGCCATTTCTAAACTGTTTAACGAGTTTTGTTGGTTAAAGAAACTGCACAAACTATTACCAAAATTGTTTTTTTTTTTTTTTTGTTAATTTTGAATCACAATTGGATTAAAATTACGAACATGAGAGTGGTAACTAGCACATGCGTATAATATTAAAAAATGTTAAGAGCCTCTGAAAAAATGATCTGGAAGTCAGATCAATGAGTTCGGCGCTCATTTCAAGCATCCGAGTCTGGGTCTCACCATGATGGCTGCATTAATAGCTAATTTTCCAATAAAAATTCACTAACAATAATCATAATAACAACAATAATATTCCGTCATTAATAGTTAATTTAAAAACTGAAAAGAGTGTTCTAATATGTGATTACTGTAATCATAATGTTAATTTTAAAAAATTAATAAAAATATAGCCTTTCAAAAAGTGAATCAATTTTAAGTAAAATATAGCCTTTCATGAAAAGTAAAACTTTTTCAATATTAAATAAAATACAACTTTTCAAAAAATAAAATCGATTTTAAGTAAATTGCCTTTCAAAAAAGTACAATATTTTTTCAATTTTAAGAAAAATACAACTGTTCAAAAAAGTAAGTACTTTTAAATTTTTAAGTAAAATATTGCCTTTTATGAAAAATAAAATTTGTTCAATATTAAGTAAAACAGTCTTTAAAAAAATAATAATAAAAACGTTTTCTATATTAAGTAAATACAGCCATTCAAAATAGAAAATCAATTTTAAGTAAAATATAGAATATCAAAAAGCAAATACTTTTCAATTTTAATTAAAATACATCCTTTAAAAAAAAGTAAATATTTCTCAAAGGCAGTCAATAATAATTTTAAAAAAATATAAATATTTAGTTCACTTTAAATTCTTCGCCTTATTCCATTAGATCGAGATGCAACTCTTCTCCGAAATGTAGACTCTACTTTAATTAATATACCTTAATTAAATCAAAGTAAAGAGGTTTTTTGTGCTCAAACTTTTATTAACGCTTATAATTAATTTAAGTAATTAAGACCATCCGAGCTTCTGATGCTTACGAAAAGGATATTTTTTAAAATTTATTCAATTCAACTTATCTTACAAAGTTTATATTTGAAAACGAAATTGAGGATTCATTGTTCCGTACTAAAAACGTCTTTTACTGTGCAAAATGTTTTTTTTGTTTTATCTTATAACTTAAAATGTTCAACTCAGTAAACGTCAGTTGAAATGCTTTTCAAAATGAATACGTATATTTATTTTATTTTCCTTTCAATACTTTAAAAATCTCAAGAAGTATTTTATAGGCATCATTTAATCGTTTCTAGAGAATTTCCTTTGGTTAATGAACTTCTTAACTTGATAGAGCAGCCATCAAGGTAAGTTCCAGACGCGTGCGCCGTTCCTAACCCATATATCACTTTTTAAGGGTCGATTGTTACACACACACGCGCGCGCGCGCGCGCGCACGCGCACGCACGCACGCACGCACGCAAACACATTCGCATTTGTGCTACGATTTTATCCAATCTTGCATCGATTCCTGTAATAGCTTGGACAAGTTAGTTACCTAGCAAAACCCGTCTGACAATTTCAAAATGGCGGCTTTGTCAATTTGTTTGAAAATCACAACTTTTTCTTGCACTTTTTTGAAAATCCGATTTTTCGTCTTCTTAATCAGCGCTAACGTTACCAGATTTCAATTAAATGTTACTTTTAATTTTTAAAATCTTCTGTAGTTGACGAATTGATCTGTGGTTAAAAAAACCGTATTTGTTGATACGTTTGACAAGGTAGTTACTCAGAAAAATCTTATTCTAACAGTTTCAAAATGGCGCTCATCTCAAATTTTAAAAATTTCTAGGTACTTCCTTAGGATTTTGAAAAAAACTGATTTAATCATCGTAATCGATATTAAAATTTGTGCAGTTAGCATTTTAAATTTTCAAAGTCCATTGAATTTAAGGAAATTATTTTTGTAGGTGGTCAAGAGTTTATTCAACATTTTCAACGTAATTTTCAAAATCGAACATTCGCACTTCTATATTTCTGAAAATACAAGGTAAAATAAATTTATTATAAAATATTTTCTGTTATTGAACAAAAATAAAATCATGTATCATGTTTTCTCTTTTTTATTTTAATTACGATAAATTTGTTTGAAAACACAAAAAATTTAACATAGCTAGTTTTTTAACAACATAAACTGAAACTTATTATAACCCATCAGCTGTTTAATGAAATCAGCTGTACGAATTAATAAAAAAACTGATATTTAAATATAACTACCAAAATTAACTATTCATTTCGTATACTTAAATAGGTTAAAACTCTTCGTTATTTCCGCAGTGTAGTGGTTATCGCTTGTACCTCACACGCACACTGTTCCCGGTTCGATCCCGGGCAGAAACATAGAAATGTTTAATTATAATTAATTTAGTATAATACTTGCGACGCGCAAAATATACTGTTATATATCAATATAAACATGTTCCTCTCATCACGCTTCCCAACATCAAAACCGGCCCTAAAAATTGATACATGTTAAAATGCTGCTTGCAGCAGTTGTTGTGCCTGTTTGGACACGCCTACTAGTTTAATGGAAATGCATCTCATAATCGGGCTACATTAAAATGGACAAATTCGCCAATTCAGTGCTCCCTCAACGCGTGGGACGTAGTCAATACCTGTTGTGATTTTAATCTAACCGATGAAAAGAAGGTGAAGCAAGTAATTTATTCTTAGGCTAAAGTTCTTATTGCGCGTGTTCGTCCGTCTGTCCTCCCACGGAAATGTCAAAGCTAATAGAAATATTAAATGTACCCGTCGAAACTGGCTCTCGATTTGTAAGGTGACTTTGTGGTTAGATTCTTTTAATATTTTATTATTATTGTCGTTATTATTATTATTATTATTATTATTATTACAATTGATTTACATCATCTAGTAACCAAACAGTTAATAGCTTTATATGGGTAATAACGCAATGGTAATAACGGATAAACAATATAAAACGTTACTTCCCACAGTGCTAGGTCAAAAGTTTTTTTTATTTATCGATGCTACAACTAAGTACACATCTATTTAGTAGTTAAAACTTAAAATAGATCACTGTGTCAGATGTTCATTCCACTGAATGGTTGTCAGCTACAGCCTCTGAGCTTGATATGCCTTCACTGCACCAAGTCCTATGTGCTAGCATCTGCTGAACACTAGCATTAGTATGGGTTTGAAGTCGTTTTTCATGCTTCGTTGCTGCTGCCTTGATTTCATCAACAATCGTGTTAACTTTAAGGTGTCTTTAAATATTCTGATTGGGAATGTATTTATTACCGTGCATTTACGACCAATATTGTTTTGAATAATCTGAATTTTCTTTATATCACTTCTCTTGGCACGTCCCCAACTTTGCAGTCCATAGCTCCACACCGGCTTAAGTACTTGATTGTATAAAAGTACTTTATTACTTATACTTAATTCTGCATTATGTCTTAATAGCCAATACGTATTCTTGAACTTAATCTCAAGCCCCTTTCTTTTCTTTGTAATCTGTGACTTTCAGTTCATCTTTGAATCCAAATTCATTCTCAAATTACTTCATTTATATATGGAATATTTTACTGTTTATTAGTACTGGCTTTTCCTCTTTTTTATTAGTAAAATTAATACGGGTTGACTTAGACTCGTTAAGTTTTATACGCCACATTTTGGACCATACATTAACTTTGAGGATGGTTTTCTGCAGTTTTTTCGTTGTTTTTTATTATCGCCAATAGCTGGTATAGAAGTATCATTTACTATGGTTCTTCTTCCAGTGGCAGATCATCTGTTTATATCAAGTACACCAATGGACCCAGTATTCTCCTTGTGGCACACCAACACTGATGGTCAACAGGCTTTGTTCTCTGTAATCTTCTTGTTACATTTACATTGTCCAAAACCGATCTCAAAATTTCTCTATTATCACGCTGATGGAGGTACTGAACATTCTGATGAAATCCACCTTCAAGTCTCTGCGTACACCATCATTTCTACTGTATTACGGAGCGTTTACTGTATTTCGAAGTACATATTTTCTTTGGGAATTTTTTAGTAATGTTGATACTGGTATTCTTTTTATACCTACAGAAACCGTACATCAACTAGTTTAAACATTTTCTGATATAGCAATAGTTTATTCTAAACGGATAGCTCTGGATATCCCCCCATAAAACAAGTGTATATTTTAATATTTTAGATTTAGTTTTTTCATCAAGGGCCGTGTCCAAATAGTATCCCAAATGTTATTAAAGGTACTTTGCTTGGTAGCCTCCTGACACCGCGATCAAGTATTCGTTGTGCAACTAAGTTTTATAGGTACTAGTTCAGTAGATTGCTTCCTCGATTATTTTGAACAGTCCACTTAAAAGCTCAGTCAACAAAAGGTCCTCCGGAACCTAGAAACCAAACATCCTTCGCCTCTTGCTGGCTAGAGCCTCACTGTTTTTATGCAACCCACTGTTTCTTAGCCATTCTACAGAAGGCTCGGTGGTTGATGTGGCTAAGGCACAGACCAGTCTCTGAACTGGTTCTGTACGCAGTTACTGCCGTTGCTTTTCCCTTACCGTTAACGCTTATCCCTCGTCCTCATTAGTCTAACTGACATAAAGTATGGTCGTTAAGGGTAAAACGATACACACTTTCTCTATAATATTTTTCTATCTTCTTTAAATACACTCTCAAACCCCTTCCACGATATCTTGTAAACGGCGTTTTGTAAAATTAGTATAATTTTTCTTTTTTTATCAGTAGTTTCTTAAACGGATTGAATATGACAAAATGTAAATAGTTTTTGCATTTTCTTACTGTTTATTAAGTGTAAGGAAGTAATAAATAAACTTTAAAAAGTTGTTTGCTTGGATTTCTATTGTCCTTTGCGCGCGCGTGTTTGTGTGTGTCTTTGTGTGTTGTTAACCGATTTTCACAATATTTTGAATGTTTTCACGAGATTTTCTTACAATGGCATAACAATGTTTTTGGATTAAGTGTAGCCCTTAACTGCCAATGCACGAAAATTCTGCTTTATGATTTTTTTTTGTTTGTTGACAAATTACAGGTAACTTCTAAACTTGGAATCAGGTTCACTCGAAATTTTAAACGTGTATTAAGATTCGTAAAACAAAACCACTTTGGAAAAAATGTTAGTTTAAGTAAACCTAATGAACTATAATACACTCCGATCGAAACTGGTGGCAGACAGATCTCGAATCGAAATGTTTGGAACGAGTTTGGCTTTTCAAAAATACTTAAAAAATAAAATAAAGTATTATTCTTCCTACCGTTTATCGCATACGGTTGTGAACGGGAAAACAGCCAGTAAGATCACAATGTAAGAAAACTCCTCTTGTGTTTTTTGTTTTCAGAGAAAAGCTGAGGTAATTTAATCTAACCGGATTTATTTCGGGTGAGAGAGCATCTTTGTTTTACGAAGTGAAGTTAGGGTCAAAGAGTACTGCTGTACGTAATCCTGACCTTAAACAGTGGACGCACATTGTTAAATTAAATAATGCCATTAAAGAGAGGGAGATAAATTTAAACAACACTTACTTAATTACAAAGCCACTTTATTCGAACATATAGACCTAATATTTATTTAAATTTAAAGTTTTACTAAGGCCTACATAGTTTACATTATTATTATTATTGCGATTGTTCCCTTCAGGAAAGCGATTGAACTTGAAACCGCAATTTCATCTTCGACTGTTTCCCTCTTTTCTTTTCGGAATGCTCTTTCTTCCGAACATCAATACATTTTTCCCCGGTTGTCGCGATGTTTTGCTCAAACTTTACAGTGCTCGGTTCGGTCTTCGATATTTTCTATTTTGATCTGTTGCAGGTCCCTCTGGACGACTTTCAGCCATTCTGTGCCGCATTTACTAATGATCGTAATGATGACGAGTAGTTTCTTTGCCGCTCTGGAATTTCCATCCTGTAAATCGGCTCTAAATTGGCAAAAAAATTACACACACGCACACACACACACACACACACACACATATATATATATATATATATATATATATATATATATATATATATATATGTGTGTGTGTGTGTGTGTGTGTGTACACACTTTACTCGGCGTTTACATAAAAACCAAACCTTAATTAGAACACAGTTTATAAAATATATAGCTTTTATTTTTTTAATTAACGTGTTTACTTTATGGCAAGTAGACTAATTGGAACGAGTGATCGGCGTTAAAGGCAAGAGAAAAAGGTAACAGCAGTAACTTCGTCTCGAAACGACAACTATGAGGTGCGCAAGTTGACAGATGCAGCAGAATGACCGCTGCTTAACCACTCCGGACATGTCAGCCCCTACATATAGCATACAGCATACATATAATTAGAGCCGAAGGGAGAGGAGAGGGGAGAAAGGGAGAAGAAAGAGAGGAACAGAGGAGAGAGAGCAATTGATTTTATAGTTTGTTTTAGTAAAAAAGTAACAAGAATACATTGCACTCTCTTATTTCGTTTATTTATCCAGATATCAACTGTTTTTACGATGATATAAACAGATTTTTTTTTAATATTATTGTGCGATTTGATATTGTTAATATTTGGAAAATCGCTTTTATCACAGTTGTAGCAGCGAGGCATCTGCGTGTGTGTTGATCACTTCTTTTCCAGTTTATAGCGAGACACATGCGTGTCTCTTTCAGTTCCCGATTTAATGTATTAGCGCTAGAAGTGCGTTACCGACAGATAGACAGACAGACAGACGTACAGTCACAAATAAAAACTGCCGACAGACAGACGTACATACAGTCACAATAAAAACGTGTTGTATAAATCTTGTTGCATAATTTACAATCCAATGGCGTTAAGCCAAACAAATACATTTGTCTGTGTGAGTTTATTGTTTCTGTACAATGATTTAGTGTTCCCGTGGGATTTTTTTCCAATTCTTTCGTGATTGTAAATTTATCAAAAATTAAAACTGAAAGCCTACAGACATCGAAGTTAGCTTAGTTCTCAGCGGGAATAAATTGTTTGCTTTGCCTACAAAATGATTTGTAGTTTTATTGTGACTTCGTTTAACGTTTAATTTACCCAACTTTGAATATAGGCGTCCTCAAGTTCTTTCATTTTTTCCTTGCTCTTCAGCATCTCGTCTGTTGTAGTATCCGGGAGGGAAATCCGAGCATTTACCAGGTCGACGGCAGGCTGGTGAGGCACTCTCCGGTTCGGATTAGTAAGAAATTAAGATGTTTGTTTTTTCTGTACATTTAATTTGATTCCTCATATTCCATCTGAACAAGTTTTTCAGGCTGTCGTATAGTTTTTGTGCAGTGAGTGGTCCTCATCGGAGTTCTGCCAAACAATGATTTTCGACCTGTATTTAAACTCGAAATTATGGCGGGAACCCTAATTTGTCAGAAGCCCATTGATAAAACCAAAGAAAGAACGCACCAATTAAAATGATGCTACTACTGTGTACGGGAGATAAGATGTGGTGGGACGTGCGTAGTAATACTTGGGTAGAAACGTTTGATAACTTAGCGTACATTAAACCCGAGATACGTGAGACTGTGAACCGATGAGAAGCACGTATTGGTTTACGAAATAATTGTGAACTAGTTTCGCAGGCGTAGGCTATTTCAAAGCTGGGATAAAAGCTCGGGAATTTACCGCGGATGGTTTTGTGTTAATGAGCGGAACTAGGTTGTGTGGCTCAGTTCCTAATTTATTCAGGCGTTAATACACCTTGGGGCGCCGTATTTTCCAGTGTTGTGTACCACTGATTGTCTGTTTGTCTCGCATCATGGCATAAGTCTTGGAACTAATGACACTAAAACTGGAAGTGTGCATTGGTATCCGGCTGAGGAAGCTGAGGTGAGCAGCTGATGGGCTTAGCGATCCCACCTTACCTTTAACACATACTACTCTCATTAATCTATTCAAGACACATATTTACTACTGTACATAGCTTGGCTAAACCCAACATGTAAAATGACCCATGCTGATGGAGTGAATGACATGGGCCTAATCGTGTATCGAAGTAGATCTGCCGACCTCCTGGTGTACTTTAGCCTAACCCAAACAAGCAATAACAAACGGACAGATTTTTTTTCAGGAATGTGCTAAATATTATGGAAAAAGGAAAACACAGATTGGAAATACATCGCAAGTTTTATCTATGCAAAAATACAAAGATTGTAAATACGAGAAAACTTTATCTGTGCGGTAAACGTTTCCTGTGAGAAAAAGAAACAGATAAATGCACATAATATATCCGTGTGAGGTAAACATTGTGGGACAGAACACTGCGGCACGCATCTGTTTCGCTGACGTGTGGTAGTGGATATATCCAGCAATTTGTGTTCATTAACATTAAAACCCCGTATTTTGGCATTTTAATTTTATTGTTACACTGGGAATACAAAAACGATTCCTGAAAGCCGTTACATTGATTTCCGTATTTCCAAAGGAATTTGAACATTTGAATGATAGTATATGTAGACTTTAACGCTGACTCTGATGGCGACCGATTTTTTTAAAAACGTTTAAAGGTAACTAATTCGCCCGCCTTGAAACTGGCAGATAGAAGACAAAACTTAAACTTAAGCGCTGGATAAGCAATTGGAGTCTGGGCTGAGCATGTAGTACAATGGCGTTTATACAAGGTTGTACAATAATTGTACTAATAATAATAACAACATGTTCAAGTTGAATTTAACTGCAGACGGTCTTATAATTTGTTTCTAGACGGAATGGTATAGAGTATAATAGCGTTAATTAAAATTTTAAATATTAATTAACAAACTTAATTATGCACATAATGAGTACGTTAACACTGTATTAAAAAACATAACACGTGTGGAACTCGGAGATTTACTTTTGTTTAATATCTTTGCTCATTAGTTTGATGATATGTTTACAAATATCTTGTTTTGTTAAAATAAATAAATACGTGAAACTAGCTTAGATATCATTTACTGTAGTTATAGTGAAAGATCAGCTGTTTTATATTAATTCGTAACGATCAGTTGATTTGATTGAACAGCTGATGTAAGTTTGAGGTTATGTTGTTAAAAAATAACAATGTTAACAACAATTATTATAAACATTGATATTAATTTCGAATGTATTACAAACGGTTACAACGTGCACGTGTTCTTCAACTAAGAAAAATACCGAAACGAAAGCAACACAACGTTTTCATATAATACGCGTGTACCGCTACTGAAAAGGAGGAACAGAATGAAAGTGACTTGAAATTCGTTTGCTCGTCCGTTTCATATTTCCGTTACGTTCTTCCGTTTGGCAGACTTTTTCTATTCACTCCTCTAGTCAAAGCCAACATCAAGGGCTTCATTAATGTCTTTAAAAATGTAAAGACATTACGCAAAGATATATTTAACTGTAAATGTTCTAAACATTTTTGAGCTGGATGGGTCGGGTATGTAGTACCATGCAATGTCGTTAATCACAGTTAAACTATTCGTTATTCAACATTTTATGTACTTAATTTTAAGTAAATGTTAAACGTAAATTTAAACTCAACAGCTGGTTTTGAACTCACGTACTTTAGTTTCATAAGCAGAAATCATAGTGACGATTTTTACCTGGAAAGGTTGAGAATCTTTTAACAGGGGCCAAAATACGTTTTTACGTCAAAATTTATGATTTTTTTTATTATGTAAAAGAACCACCATTTTAAAACTGTTGAACCGATTTTGCTGGCTAACGAACTAGTCTGAAGTATTACTAAAATCGATTTTGTACGAAGTTTGACAAAAAGAGCCTTTTAACAAGTGATCTACAAATCGCTCATTTCAAGGTCGCCGTTATTGGTCTCATTTACTAATAAGCGTCCAGACACTCAGCTCTTCGTGCTAACTGATGCTAGCGCGAATAAAAATATAATACAAAAGTATAGATTTAAATCAAGCGCAGGCTTCAATCTGCGTTGAGGTCATTAACGTGTTGGAAGGAAAAAGAAAATAAACTCGAAATTTATATCCGTGTACAGTGTAAGCTTTAAATTGTGAAGAGGTGGGATAATCGTTTTGGAATTATAAAAAAACTCGCGCAAGTAAATCTGTCAGAGTAATACAAAAAATAGCTGTGATTATTGCAGAAGTGTTAAAAATTCCCCGTACAACGAAAAGAAACACAGACAGAAAGCACCAATTGGAAAAGCAAAAAAAAAGGCACACATTTATCTGGTCAGAGAGAGAGAGAGAGAGAGAGAGAGAGAGAGAGAGAGAGAGAGAGAGAGAGAGAAATTTCTGTTGTCAGAAAAACAAACGCAAAGATTGTAATTCCAAAGCTAGTTTTTAGCCGCACCGAAATAATAAAACACATGTTGGAAAAGAAGAATGTAATGACACAGTTGTCTTGCTGACGTGATAGAAGCG
>CM040185.1:63081349-63219939 GCA_022606455.1 Callitettix versicolor
TGCAATTTGGAAGTTTAAACCAATAATATATGTAGATTATAATGCTGTTTATGATATAATGAAAGTAGAATTTCAAATAGAAATTGGAACTTTGAAAATTTCTTTCTTTATTACGTCAGTGAGACAGTTGCGTGCTGCGAATATTATGCTGACGTAATAGAAATTCCTAAACTAAGACGTTCAACAAAAAGTGCGTTGTAGCGACGGTCGTGTCGACCAGGTGACCGGCGAGTATGAAATTTGGTGGGTATGAAATTTGTTCAAGCTGTTGTCAAAATCAGTTTTTATACATAGAAAGGACAGCTGTCTGCAGCGAATTAGTGCTGATAAATTTCCACTGGAAAAATAGTTTTTTGATACCGTTATAATACAACCAAAACCAAGGACTTTAAAAGTACGCAATCCTGAACTCTAAATCATTGGTTGAGGGGGTCGTTAAAATTGTGTGTGTGTGTGTGTGTGTGTGTGTGTGTGTGTGTGTGTGTGTGTGTGTGTGTGTGTGTGTGTGTGTGTGTGTGTGTGTGTGTGTGTGTGTGTGTGTGTGTGTGTGTGTGTGTGTGTGTGTGTGTGTGGGTGGGTGGGTGAGTGTGTGTGTGTGTGTGTGTATTCGTGTTTTGTGCGTGCGTGCTTCTGCGTGTGCGTTCGTGCACGTGTCCGTGTTAGCAGCTCACGTTCTTAATTTCAATCCAATTTGATTCAAACCAGTGAAATTCGTCCGACGGTTTCAAAATGTCTGTCATTTTAGATAATTATTCTAACATTGTCCTCGTAATGTTTTCTTGAAAACCAGATTGTACGTAAATTCTTTGAACATAAATTGTTTTCCATATTTGTGGAATTAATGTTTTAATTACTGCTTCAAAAGTTCATGACGAGATCGTCATCGTTTTAAACTGTATGCAACGAAAGGAACGGAAGGAATAATGTGACACAAATAGGAAATGACAAATTTTTAAGGTTAAACCTACGTACTTTAAAAATCCACCCCAAACATTCATCAAAGTTTCATAAAAGTGTTACTTCGTCAAAGAACTGTCAAATTCTTTTCATCAAAGATCTTTGATCAAAGAAATTTGACGTTTTTTGGTGGTGTAATATGCAAATAAAATACAACTTTTTTACGCTTTTAAACAAATTTGTTTTCACCATCGTAATCAGCTTATATTTGTGTAAATTAGCATTAATTTTTTAAATATTCAATGAAATTAAGAAAGTTATTTTCACGGCGGTCAGGGTTCATTTTCGTGTTTTCATTGTAGGCTAATTTAAAAGTAAATTATTAAATATATAGATTTTAATGCAGTCCATGAAGATGAAATCAGATTTTGAAAAACGATAAATTGTAGGAAATTCGTTTTCATTGCTTCAGCGACACAGTTGCGTGCAGCGGTTGTTTTAACAGTTTCTCACGCGTAAACTCTCTTCTCGCTTAACAGCAAGTCAAACAATCACAAGCTACGGAGGAAACACTTGAACTGAAATTAGCCATTGTTGGAATTTTCAAAGTTCACCCTTTCAAGAGTCAGGCGGCTACAAACTGGGGCAATGATCATGTCATGCCACGCTTTGTCCCCAGGTGCACAGCCTTCATTATCACGTCACCTAGTCTATTTCTTCTTCTCGTCTCCTTCTTGCTTTATTTCGTTTACGGTCCGAGTAATTATTGTTCTTCTTTTAGAATACAATCCTGGCGTTCAGTGTTAAAGCATAAAACGATTACCTCCGACGAAATTTGTGATTGTCATTGTGTGACTTCGTGACGTATACAGGCAGTAAATGTGTTTAAAGTATTTTAATTAAATTGTGCGTACAGCGTCGGCGAAAAAGTTGTGTTCTGTTATTAGCGAATTGCCATTGGAGCGTCCCAGGACCCGAGACTTTGAAATGAGCACCGATTCTGATCTTTAGACCACTTTTTGAGGGCTCATTAAATCTTCAGCTCTCAAAATATGTATTTGTGTGTGTGTGCGCGCGCGCACGCTAACTTTCGCAATTTTAGTCCGGTTTTATTCAAACTTGGCTCAATAATCGACTATGATAATAGCCTGGACGCGTTAGTTAAGCAGCGAAATCAGTCCATCGGTTTCAAAACGGCGGCCATTTCAAATCTTTGAAAATTCGTAACTTTTTGTGTCTCAGACATTTTTTGAAAATCCGATTCTCCGTACATTAGCGTTTTGAGTTTTCAAAAATCAATTGAAATTAGGAAAATTAATTTGACGGCGGTCAGGTTTCATTTTCGTATTTTCAAAGTAATTTGAAAGTTTTAAACGCTAATATATGCAGCTTTTAGTGCTGATTATGTTGGTAAAATTAGAAGTTTTTATAAAATGGTGAGTTAAACAAAGGTACTTTTGAAAATTTGCTTCTATCACGTCAGTGGACGGTTTTTTGTACACACACGCGCGCGCTCACACACACACACACACACACACACACACACACACACACACACTCACCCACCCACCCACCCACCCACCCACATACACACTCACTCACCCACCCACCCACCCACCCACCACACACACACACTCACCCACCCACCCACCCACACACACACACACACACACACACACACACACACACACACACACACACACACACACACACACACACAGCGAAAGTGAGAGAGAGAAAGAGAGAGAGAGAGAGAGAGAAATTTTCAGTCAGGGCGTACATAAAATAATGCAGTGGTTTTAATAGTGTTTAATTACACTCTGACTTTAACTAACATTAATAAAACTTATTTTAAATAAAATAGTACCATCTTCAATTTACATTACAATTAGTACTCAATGTGTTTATGTTTGTCTAGCTGCACACATACAGTCTGTAGGCTGATTTCTCCCACACCTCTACCAACATGTCTTGCAGCAACAGCTTCTGCAGTCCTGTGTTCCAACTCGAGTAGGCAGTGGAGGTGCACGTTGTACTGGTCCTCAACAAAAACCTAAAGGAAAAATCGCATGTTATTAGATCGGGCGATCTCGGAGGTCATCGGAGGTACGTTCTGTCATCGGGTCCATTGCGTCCAATCTAGTTGGCAGTCATAACATCAACAAATCCCAGAAAAAAGTGGTGACGCGCCAAGTTGTTACCAGATGAAGTTACTTGGTTCAGTGGCGCAACCATAGGGTCATGGCTTCACCTACAAAGTAAAAAAAGTGTGAAAATAAATTAAATATCAAATATTTTTTTTTAAATGTCTCATTTAAAGCCACGTGGTCAACACATGCGTAACGGAATCATTCAAAATCTAACCTATTGTTTTTAACATTAAGTGCGGTGATTGAAAGCAAACTTAAATTAAAAACAATAACAATACACTGTCTGTTCCGTTCAGCTCCGCATTTGGTGGCCACCTAGCCATTTTCGTAATTCGAATATCCGCAAATAAGCACATCCTATAATCTGGAAGTTTTGTTATGTTGTCTCCATTAAAAATATTCGTACCTTGATTTAAGGTCGGTTGACCCGTACTTACGTCGTTGTTTTTTGACATAATCCTTCGTCATTCATTTGTAATGCTATCGTTTTTGTAATGTAGAAAGGTGGTAGAAGTGTGTTCGCGCCATCCAGCAACCAAGACTGATTCCGGTCTTTCGTTTAACTGATTCCGGCCAAACAAATAAAAAATAATGGACAGTTTTTCGTTAGTTTTTCTGTTGTTTAGTCTGTGCTTAAGCCTTCATAATAATGAATGTTCGTTGGTGCGCTTGCTTCCTTTGTTGTACTCTCCAAACTTATTACACTTGTTGCTCATATTAAATAAGAATCCGTTATAAAGTTAATATTAAAGTGTTTATCAAAGGCACCAACTTACACCTCACGTATTAATACAAAATACAGTTTGGAAGTATATCGATCCTCAGTTTAAAATTTGTGTGTGTGTGTGTGTGTGTGTGTGTGTGTGTGTGTGTGAGAGAGAGAGAGAGAGAGAGAGAGAGAGAGAGAGAGAGAAAGAGGTGTATGTGTATATATGTGGTGTGTGTGTGTGTGTGTGTGTGTGTGTGTGTGTGTGTGAGAGAGAGAGAGAGAGAGAGAGTGGAACGTAAATTCACTTTTTTTACTTTTAAGAAATACTCGTACCTAACAAAGTTCCAAATCTTCAACTCTCCTGGAGGAAATCCTGGGTGTATCCCTGTTCTGAGCCACTCTTGTAGCATATCCTGATAAGCCAGTCCTGTTCCGGTAAACGTTGGGGTACAGCACAGAACACGTTATCTCTTATAAGTCTTTTATTAATACTTCCTGAATGGGCCTTCAGTTGCCGGTATTTCATTTTATATAAATATCTCAATAATTGAGATCGTCCTACGCGTTTTGGTGTATCGACAGGTATGAACTTGTCCGGACGAAGTTGCATATCTGCTTTGATGTCAGTGATATTGGTGGTGCCTGCTTCGGGGACTCGATGATCGATGTGGCTAAAGCACCGGTCCAGTCTGCTATGTCTCTGAACTGTCTACCTGAAAGTTCTTGGTTCTAGCCGTAGTTGCTTTTCCTTACCGTTAACGTTGAGCCCTCGTCCTAAAAAAATGCTTTGATATTATTTACTCTCGATAAATGTCGCATTATTCGCTGCCAAACGGAAAGTAAGATAGGTTATCTGCGCGCTTGCTTACAACTAAAGCGGTCTTTATTGGCCATTCATTCTAACCTACAAAAAACTTTGTACAACTCATCTATAAGTAATAATAACACAAAGTTCATCCATTTATGTATTTTTTTCAGTTAACTATTTTGCCGATATTTTACGATAAACATTTTAAAAGGCCCCCATTTTGAAAATTATAAAGATAAAGTCTCTGCGTTTGTTACACTTGTAGACCGTAACATACGAAAGGAATATGAACAAAATTTGAGCTCAATATCTAATCTAATTCATATTATATTTCTGAAAGTTTGTGTGTTTGTTTGTTTGTTTGTTTGTTTGTTTGTTTGTTTGTTATTCAATCACGCTTTAACCACTGGACCAATTGATAAGTAATTTGGTACGTATATGGTTTAAGTATCAGAGATACATATAGGCCTATTCCCGTTTTACAAAACGTCACTATACTACTTACCCAGCCCAAAATAATTATCAGTTTTTAGTTTTGTAACATCTGTTAACTATAGTTAGGTTTAATTACTGTTTACTGAACATGAGATTTAGGCACCTGAGATGGACATAGATCTAATCCCATTTTACAAATCTTAATCTATGTTTTATTTATTGCAAAATTATTGTTTTTAATGTTACATTTTCATCTAATAATCACAATCTGGTATTTTTCATTTAAGACTATTCAATGTTTTTAAAGCAGAGTGCAGAATATATATATTATATACAATTTTATTAGGATACTTTAATTGTAAGGTAGTATATATATTTGTGTAATTACATTATATGAAAAAATGGTAAAAATGCAGTGCAGCATCTATTGGAGTTTTCGATATTTTTCTTACTAAAATGCTTTATTATGTACCCAAAAGCAAAAATCCAAAATATAAAAATCGAACTTCTCCAAGTACGATAAAAATCGAAAATAAAAGTGACCAACATAACCTCAAAATTGCTACCGGCGAAAATCGGTACCGTGTTGTGCTGATTTTAGACGTATTTTTATTGTTTTACCGATCTACATATCAGTAAAACAATAAAAATAGGTCTAACACGGGTTTGGGTGATAGGAAACCCATTTTTTAAAAGAATAGTGCATAACCTACGTGACACGGTTGTTAGGCCTAACACGGATTTGCGTAAAAAAACTTTATATTTTTTTAAAGAATACTGTATATCCTAACTGACACGGTTGTTAGGCCTATCACGGTGATGTGTGAAAAAACCTTTAAATTTTTTAAAAGAATACTAAGTATATTAACTGACACGGTTATTAGGCCTAACACGGTGATGCGTAAAAAAACTTTTATATTTGTTTAAAGAATACTACATATCCTAACTGATATGATTGTTGGACCTATGATTGTGATGTGTCAAAAAAAACCTTTATTTTTTTAAAGAGTTTCCAAACCTTAACTGACACGGTTGTCAGGCCTAACATAGTGATGCGTGATAAATCTTTATATTTTTTTAAAGAATACTCCATAAGCTAACTAACATAGTTGTTAGGCCTAACACGGTGATGCATTAAAAGAACCTTTATTTATTTTTTTCAAAAGAGTACTCCATAACCTAACTGACACGGTTGTTGGGTCTAATACTGTTATGCATGGAAAAAACTTTATATTTTTTTTAAAGAGTACTCCATAACTTATCTAACACGGTGATGCGTGAAAAAACCTTTATATTTTTTTAAAGAGTATTACATATCCTGACACGGTTGTTGGACCTATCACGATGATGCGTCAAAAAACCTTTATATTTTTTTTTTTAAATACTAGGCTACATATCCTGACACGGTTGTTAGGCCTAACATAGTGATGCGTGAAAAATCTTTATATTTTTTTACAGAATACTTCATTAGCAAACTAATATGGTTGTTAGGCCTAACACGGTGAAGCATTAAGAAAACCTTTATTTATTTTTTTAAAAAGAGTACTCCAAACCTAACTGACACGGTTGTTGGGTTAAACGGTGGTGCAGGAAAAAAACCTTAATTTTTTTTTAAAGAGTACTCCAAAACTTAACTAACACGGTTGTTGGTCTAACACGGTAATGCATGATCTTTAATGTATATTATGATTGCGGGCAAAGCCGTGACGGGTAACAGCTAATCATATTATATTTCTGAAATTTTGTTTTTGTTTATTTGTTTGTTATTCAAATACACTTTAACTACTGGACCAAATGAGATTACATTTGGTGTGAACACGTTTTAGGTATCTGAGATAAACACAATACTATTCCAGTTTAATTGTATAATAATGACTTTTTAATAATACAGTATTTTATTAAAATATGACATATTTTAGCGTATCTTAGACATATATGACGCTCTTTTAGCGTATCGAGTAGCAAAAATTTATGTCTTTGCCGAAAACCATAAATCATATAATATTGTATATAGCAATATATTAAAATGAAATGACCTATTCTGATTTTGAAAATTGACTATAAATTTTATTGCTTACATTATAATTTCAGGCAAAGCCGCAACGGGTAACAGCTAGTTCATATTATATTTCTGAAAGTTTGTGTGTTTGTTCATTTGTTTGTTTGTTTGTTTGTTATTCAATCACGCTTTAACTACTGGCCCAATTGAGATGAAATTTGGTACGTACATGGTTTAAGTATCAGAGATACATATAGGCCTATTCCCGTTTTACAAAACGTCATTATACTACTTACCCAGCCCAAAATAATTATCAGTTTTTAGTTTTGTAACATCTGTTAACTATAGTTAGGTTTAATTACTGTTTACTGAACATGAGATTTAGGCACCTGAGATGGACATAGATCTAATCCCATTTTACAAATCTTAATCTATGTTTTATTTATTGCAAAATTATTGTTTTTAATGTTACATTTTCATCTAATAATCACAATCTGGTATTTTTCATTTAAGACTATTCAATGTTTTTAAAGCAGAGTGCAGAATATATATATTATATACAATTTTATTAGGATACTTTAATTGTAAGGTAGTATATATATTTGTGTAATTACATTATATGAAAAAATAGTAAATATGCAGTGCAGCATCTATTGGAGTTTTCGATATTTTTCTTACTAAAATGCTTTATTATGTACCCAAAAGCAAAAATCCAAAATATGAAAATCGTACTTCTCCAAGTACGATAAAAATCGAAAATAAAAGTGACCAACATAACCTCAAAATTGCTACCGGCGAAAATCGGTACCGTGTTGTACTGATTTTAGACATATTTTTATTGTTTTACTGATATACAGATCAGTAAAACAATAAAAATAGGTCTAACACGGGTTTGGGTGATAGGAAACCCATTTCTTAAAAGAATAGTGGATAACCTAAGTGACACGGTTGTTAGGCCTAACACGGTGATGCGTGAAAAAACCTTTATATTTTTTTAAAGATTATTTGGCTACATATCCTAACTGTCACGGTTGTTAGGCCAAACACGGTGATGCGTAAAAAAACCTTTATATTTTTTTTTAGAATACTGCATATCCTAACTGACACGCTTGTTAGGCCTATCACGGTGATGTGTGAAAAAACCTTTAAATTTTTTAAAAGAATACTAAGTATATTAACTGACACGGTTATTAGGCCTAACACGGTGATGTGTAAAAAAACTTTTATATTTGTTTAAAGAATACTACATATCTTAACTGATATGATTGTTGGGCCTATCATTGTGATGTGTGAAAAAAACCTTTATTTTTTTAAAGAGTTTCCAAACCTTAACTGACACGGTTGTCAGGCCTAACATAGTGATGCGTGATGAATCTTTATATTTTTTTAAAGAATACTCTATAAGCTAACTAACATAGTTGTTAGGCCTAACACGGTGATGCATTAAAAGAACCTTTATTTATTTTTTTCAAAAGAGTACTCCATAACCTAACTGACACGGTTGTTGGGCCTAATACTGTTATGCATGGAAAAAACTTTATATTTTTTTTAAAGAGTACTCCATAACTTAACTAACACGGTGATGCGTGAAAAAACCTTTATATTTTTTAAAGAGTACTACATATCCTGACACGGTTGTTGAACCTATCACGGTGATGCGTCAAAAAACCTTTATATTTTTTTTTTAAATACTAGGCTACATATCCTGACACGGTTGTTAGGCCTAACATAGTGATGCGTGAAAAATCTTTATATTTTTTTACAGAATACTCCATTAGCAAACTAATATGGTTGTTAGGCCTAACACGGTGAAGCATTAAAAAAACCTTTATTTATTTTTTTTAAAAAGAGTACTCCAAACCTAACTGACACGGTTGTTGGGTTAAACGGTGATGCAGGAAAAAAACCTTAATTTTTTTTAAAGAGTACTCCAAAACTTAACTAACACGATTGTTGGTCTAACACGGTAATGCATGATCTTTAATGTATATTATGATTGCGGGCAAAGCCGTGACGGGTAACAGCTAATCATATTTTATTTCTGAAATTTTGTTTTTGTTTATTTGTTTGTTATTCAAATACACTTTAACTACTGGACCAAATGAGATTACATTTGGTGTGAACACGTTTTAGGTATCTGAGATAAACACAATACTATTCCAGTTTAATTATATAATAATGACTTTTTAATAATACAGTATTTTATTAAAATATGACATGATCCTGTTTTAGCGTATCGAGTAGCAAAAATTTATGTCTTTGCCGAAAACCATAAATCGTATAATATTGTATATAGCTTTATATTAAAATGAAATGACCTATTCTGATTTTGAAAATCGGCTATACATTTTATTGCTTACATTATAATTGCAGGCAAAGCCGCAACGGGTAACAGCTAGTTCATATTATATTTCTGAAAGTTTGTTTTTGTTTGTTTGTTATTCAATCACACTTTAACTACTGGTCCAAATGAGATTACATTTGGTGTGGAAAATCTTTTTAATAATACTGTATTTTGTTAAAATATGAAATGACCCTAGCGTATCAGTAGCAAAATTTATATGTCTTGGCAGACAATATATTAAAATGAAATGACCTATTCTGATTTTGAAAATCAATAAATTTTATTGCAGGCAAAGCCGCAACGGGTAACAGCTAGTCTTATATATTTCTCGAGTTACAGTGAGTTTTTTTTAATTAAAAAAATGACGAATGCTCGAAATTAATCTAGAGGTCATGATCGGAGCTTATTTCAAGGTCAAGTTTGGGTCTTACTATGATAGCCGCTGTAATAGCTCATATTACAATGAAAATTTGATAATAAATATTTTTAGATTTGAAATATTACTGGTAAATCTGATTTTACCAGTGGCCTATATCCGTCAAAGTTGCAAGTCAATAATTGCTTATTATAAACAACCCCTTCTTTAACTCCACCCGCTCTACCCATTTCCGTCAATAATGATGACGTCACCGTTTCTTCCCCTTAACCTCTGACTGTTCATGTAACTCAACTAACTTTATTGTCTGCATGTAAACGGCTGTACTGTATTTTGTGTTTTAAAGCTTGCTTGGGATTGCCTTTTGTACATACATTATCTGTAATTTTCGTACGGACATATGAATGAATGAATGAATGATTTATTATAATTACTATTGTACTGCGACCTTGAAGATCTATTGTGTCTTCTTTCTATATTACTTAACTGCTCAGTTACAGCTCCTTCTCCAGTACTAATCTCTTCATAAAGTCTAGGATTTGGAGAGAATTCAAGGTGAGTATCTGCTCCACTCTAACTGATGACTTCCCAATTCATTATTGAAATACTTGCTCTGCTAATATCCTTTCAATTTTACGGAGGTTGTTGGCTTCTTTTGGCCAGCTTTTTTTGTTGTGAGATGAGTTCCCGCTTATGCTATTTACATTCTTACTCGTAGGAACATGAGTATCTAGGGAAATCTTGTCCACCTACACAGAGCCCCGCTGCATGAGTACACTGTGAGGTCGCCAGGTATCCCAGGGCTCTGTTTGATACACAATTAGGCCGATATCATTCACTCCATCAGCACGGGTCGATTTATGCTTTAGAGGTAATTTATATAGAGGAACATGTGTATCTCGAATAGATGAATGAGAATAGCGTAGAATGAGCTAGAGGTACAGTGGGTTTGCTGAGCCCACTGCCCATTTTGTCTGAAGAATGGAAACATGCGATAACGTATTTAACTTTTAAAAATCGTCATGTTTGTCGCATACACGTTATGGTTTTGTATTCTTCAAGTGAATTTCAGTCTACCAGTGAGCTACTATTTTGATTTTCCCCTATAAAAATATTCGGTTAAGGGATGTACCTTGGTTTTTTGCGTCTATCATGTCAGCAAAAGATCTGCGTGCGTGACTAAAAAAATTTCTGTTATTGAAACAAAAATAAAAATCGTGTATCACTTTTCCTTTTTTTTAATTACGATAATTTTTCGAAAACACGACAAGTGATTTTTATTTTTCGTTCAATAACAGAATTTTTTCTTTATTTCTTAAAAAATATAATTAAATGTATTGTATTTTAAATGTATTGTTTTCAACGTTTATTTAACAATATTTTACAAAAATTAAATTAATGATTCATTTCATATATTTATATTGTTCAAACGTCTTCATATTTTCCGCAGTGTAGTGGTTATGATGTGCGCTTCACACGAGCAAGGTCCCCAGTTCGATCCCGGGCGGAAATACAGACAATTGTATTTATAATTAATTTAACATGAAACTTATGACGCGCAAAATATACTATTATATATCAGTATAAATTTGTATACTTCCATCTCGCAAAATCCAGCATCACAACCAGCCTTAGAACTGATGCAAGTTAAAAAGCTTAGCGTGGCATACCAAAATAGCTTACACAAAACGAATACCCGATATCACATTAATGGAACCAACTGAATAATTTGAAGAAAATGCATTATCTAATTTACTTAGAATTGTGATATTTTGAGACGCTGCTGAAAATATTTCTTGAATCACGTAACACGAAAGTTTAACTCCGTTACCTAATAGAAGAAATAACATTTTCCCACTTTCAGTTCAACTGATGTCGATAAGAAACTTCTGTTGCTCCATAGACGAACTGACACAAGAAGGCAACCCCTCGGGAGGCAAGGGATGAAATAAAGTTTAACAACCCTTATGTCTAACTGTTTATCTGGAAGAAATCCTGGGCTTTCCTCCGATTTTATAGCCCCTCCTTGGATGGAGTATAAGCCCTTCTCTTTACTTAAGGGCAGTTGTGTATCGACGTCAAGGGACAGATAGCTTAAGCACAGGAGTATGGATTAACAAGGAAGTCTTACGTGTAAAACTTTTAGAAGACAATTTTAATTAATTTCATGTTTTAAGAGATACGAAGATCGTTTTGTGATAGGTCTTGCAATGTTTAAGGTTAAAGTTTATTAGTTTTCAGGTTTCCCGTCTAAAAAAGCATTTTACCAGATCATTCGCAATGACATTTTAAACAAATCACAAGAGTTAACTTTTCAGTTCCTTTTTAACATGTATCATATTTTAGGACTGGTTGTGATGTTTGATTTTGAGAGACGCGTGATGCGAGGAACACGTTTATATTGATGCAAGACTTAAATTAATTATAATTAAAAATTCTGTGTTTCCGCCGGATCGAAACGGGGACTTTACGCATGTGAGGCCCACGTGTTAACCACTACACTGCGGTAAATACGAAGAAGTTTGACTAATTTAAGTATAACAAGTGAATAGTTGATTTAATTTTGGTAGTTATATTAAAAGATCAGTTGTTTTATATTAATTCGTTAATATCAGCAATTTCAGATAATAAGTTTCAGGTTATGTTGTTAAGAAACAACATTCTAAAATTCAGGCTATGTTAATTTGTCGTGTTTTCGAACTATTTATCGTAAATAAAATAAAAAAGGAAGAGAAAACATGATACTTTATTTTTGGTTCAATAACAGAAACGTTTGCTGAAAATGTTTAAATTAAGAAAAACAAACATTTTTTTAAATATAGTTTGGACTGCGGTCATCATGCAACAAAATGTTATAATTTGTTATATTCCCGAAAACTTCTGTTTAGCATATATACGGGAATATGAAAGATTTAACACTGAAATCAGTGCGTTAATTTATTAAAATAAATTTCCTGTTTTTAGTAAATTGATTACTGTCGTTTTAATTATTTCAGTTTGATATGAAAGAAAATCTGATTTGGTTATTTTAATGATAATTCCTGTGGAAAATGTCGTTCATTGTTTAGCACTACATGCATGTATTGAATAGTTGTTTGCAAGTAATTTTATATAATTGGGCCGTATGTTTTTTTTATGCCATTTAGGCTAATGAGGAGAAGACGAGGGATCAGCGTTAATGGTAAGGGTAAAGCACCGGCAGTAACTACGGCTCGAACTAAGAACCTTTCCGACACAACTGTTTCTAGAAAAAAACATTGTACGTAAATTACGCCAAAGTCGTATGTTACGGCATCTTCGAGGTGGTTCTTACTCCAAATCACGGAATAAATTTCGGGTCGTTTCGTTACGATGTCCGACTCGGAACGAGATCCACGCCAGGTAAGATATTGGAGAAACGTCGGAACAGTCGTGACAAATGGAGGTGCACAATTTTATTAGTGAATTAGAGCGGCCATCATGGTAAGATCTAGATCCGGGATGTTGAGATGAGCACTGAACCTGACTTTAACCGAAACCTGATCACTTTTTGAAGGACCGTTAACATTTGTTGATGTATATGTGTTTGTTAGCACAAAAATCTATTAATGATTACAGCTTAGATAAGTTCCTTAGTCAGAAAAATTGTTTCAACAGTTTCAAAATGGCGGATATTTTAAAATCTTTAAAAATTTATAACTTTTTAGTTTTAAATAATTTTGAAAATCCGATTTCATCGTTATAATCAGCGTGTTAAGCACTGAATGAACTTGTATTTTAAATTTTCAAAATCCGTTAAATTAAAAAAGTGTTTGACGGCGGTCAGAGTTAATTTTTTTCTTTTTAATGTAATTTAAAAATTTATAGTGCTAATTTATGTAGATTTTTAAAACTGGTTTTGATGGTGAAATCAGAATTTCAAAAAGGGTAAAATAAAGAAAGACACTTTTGGAAATTATCAGCGAGACAGCTACGTGCGCAATTGTGATTAACTATAGTGATAATATTTACAAATTTTAAAATATATAAACAAATAAATAATTAACTCTCTTTAACTTATCTCCTTCACTACTCGTCAACTTCTCGCGCTCTTCACTTGCTATATAAAATCACTTATTTCTCTATTTAACTTTTAACAAGACTAAACTGTCAAGTTGCCTACCCTGATTTCCCTACGCTTCACAAACATAATTATATTCAAATTTCCCATCTGCATCACTTCCCTCCTTCGTTCAATCTTCAAAGTTAAAGCAGACGATTATAAACTTTTAAAATCCCAGGTGTGTCGCCGGTAACTGATTTCTTTAGGATACCATTATCATTAATAATACATTTCTGTAGTTTCAGTATTTTTGTTTAAATAATTTCTTTGAAATTAAAATTAATAGATGCGGAGTAAATTCAAGTAATAAACTCAAAACCTTAAAGTTTTCAGAGTAAATAGTTAAAGCATATCTTGCTCTTGAATCGGTCCAAAGCTACGAAAATATAATGACTGACAACAAAAAATATTTAAGCGTTAGAATGAGTAAAAGTTAAATGGTAATTTTTCCCGCATATATTAAACGTTATATATATATATATATATATATATTATATATATATATATATGTATATATATATATATATATATATATATATATATATATATATATATATATATATATATATTTATATAAAAATATATACCAGTATAATATCAAATGCGACATTAACACATGGCATATATATATAGAACTATATTAAATATATTGAACTCACATGTTCATCCCCTTTCAACATGCCACGTTACAAAAAAAATTACACACATAGTTTTAAATAAAGAAAGTGTTGTTTTTAGGATTTTTCAAAAATAACTTACTCATATTTTTGGCGCTCAATTAAAGTTTTTTTTTTAAATTTCATCAATATTTTTAGGAAGTTTTTTTAAGTCATTCGACCTTTTTTGTCTAAAGCAAAGTATAATATATAAGTTCATTTCTATGTTTTGGCATCAAATAGGTTTAGAAAAAGATTTTGTTTTCTTTGTGTTTACGATAACGTTATTAGTTAAAGGAAAAATGAAAAAAAGATTTATTAATAATGTTTCACTGTTTCAAGTCTTGAAGTATTTTCTCCTTGATTTTGCGGCAAATTGGAGTTTGACAATGACACAATTAAAACTATAACCTAAAACATTTGGCAAGTCACTTTTCTGTTATTAAAGATATTCTTCAAGATAAGTAATATTTTGTAACTCTATAATGAGGATCCGTGGTAATGTTTATACATTTGTTTGGTTTAGCTTTGCTTACAACAGAGCACACTCGCTAAAAATCTTTTTACATTATTTTCCGTTATTTTGGAATAGTATTAAGTTTTATTTTGGATACGTATCGAGTTCTGTTCTGGAATAGTATCGAGTTTTATTTTTGAATAGTATTAAGTTTTATTTTGTAATAGTATCGAGTTTTTTAAAAATAGTGTCGAGTTTTATTTTTGAATAGTATTAAGTTTTATTTTGTAATAGTATCGAGTTTTTTAAAAATAGTGTCGAGTTTTATTTTTGAATAGTATTAAGTTTTATTTTGTAATAGTATCGAGTTTTTTAAAAATAGTGTCGAGTTTTATTTTTGAATAGTATTAAGTTTTATTTTGTAATAGTATCGAGTTTTTTAAAAATAGTGTCGAGTTTTATTTTTGAATAGTATTAAGTTTTATTTTAGAAATAGTATCGAGTTTTTTAAAAATAGTGTCGAGTTTTATTTTTGAATAGTATTAAGTTTTATTTTGTAATAGTATCGAGTTTTTTAAAAATAGTGTCGAGTTTTATTTTTGAATAGTATTAAGTTTTATTTTGTAATAGTATCGAGTTTTTTAAAAATAGTGTCGAGTTTTATTTTTGAATAGTATTAAGTTTTATTTTGTAATAGTATCGAGTTTTTTAAAAATAGTGTCGAGTTTTATTTTTGAATAGTATTAAGTTTTATTTTGTAATAGTATCGAGTTTTTTAAAAATAGTGTCGAGTTTTATTTTTGAATAGTATTAAGTTTTATTTTGTAATAGTATCGAGTTTTTTAAAAATAGTGTCGAGTTTTATTTTTGAATAGTATTAAGTTTTATTTTTTTTAATAGTATCGAGTTTTTAAAATAGTGTCGAGTTTTATTTTTGAATAGTATTAAGTTTTATTTTGTAATAGTATCGAGTTTTTTTGGAATAGTGTCGAGTTTTATTTTTGAATAGTATTAAGTTTTATTTTGTAATAGTATCGAGTTTTTTTTGGAATAGTGTCGAGTTTTATTTTTGAATAGTATTAAGTTTTATTTTGTAATAGTATCGAGTTTTTTTTGGAATAGTGTCGAGTTTTATTTTTGAATAGTATTAAGTTTTATTTTGTAATAGTATCGAGTTTTTTTTGGAATAGTGTCGAGTTTTATTTTTGAATAGTATTAAGTTTTATTTTGTAATAGTATCGAGTTTTTAAAAATAGTGTCGAGTTTTATTTTGAATAGTATTAAGTTTTATTTTGTAATAGTATCGAGTTTTTTAAAAATAGTGTCGAGTTTTATTTTTGAATAGTATTAAGTTTTATTTTGTAATAGTATCGAGTTTTTTAAAAATAGTGTCGAGTTTTATTTTTGAATAGTATTAAGTTTTATTTTGTAATAGTATCGAGTTTTTTAAAAATAGTATCGAGTTTTATTTTTGAATAGTATTAAGTTTTATTTTGTAATAGTATCGAGTTTTTTAAAAATAGTGTCGAGTTTCATTTTAAAATAATACCGAATTTTATTTTGGAATAGAATTGCATCGAGTTTTATTTTGTAATAGAATCGATTTTTATTTTGGAATTGTATCCAATTTTATTTTATAATATTATCGAGTTTTATTTTGTAATAGAATCGATTTTTATTTTAGAATTGTATCCAATTTTATTTTTTAATATTATCGAGTTTTATTTTGTAATAGAATCGATTTTTATTTTGGAATTGTATCAAATTTTATTTAGTAATAACAATTGTATCGAGTTTTATTTTGGAATAGTATCGAATTTTATTTTGGAATTATATCGAATTTTATTTTGGAATAGTATCGAGTTTTATATTGGAATTGTATCGAATTTTATTTTGGAATTGTATCGAATTTTATTTTGGAATTGTATCGAATTTTATTTTGGAATAGTATTGAGTGTTATTTTGGAATTGTATCGAATTTTGTTTTGGTATTGTATCGAATTTTATTTTGGAATTGTATCGAATTTTATTTTGGAATAGTATCGAGTTTTATTTTGGAATTGTATCGAATTTTATTTTGGAATTGTATCGAATTTTATTTTGGAATTGTATCGAATTTTATTTTGGAATTGTATCGAATTTTATTTTGGAATAGTATCGAGTTTTATTTTGGAATTGTATCGAATTTTATTTTGGAATAGTATCGAGTTTTATTTTGGAATTGTATCGAATTTTATTTTGGAATTGCATCGAATTTTATTTTGGAATAGTATCGAGTTTTATTTTGGAATTGTATCGAATTTTATTTTGGAATAGTATCGAGTGTTATTTTAGAACAATATCAAGTTTTATTTTCAAAGCCGTTAATTTTGTCACATTAATTTGTACTAACGTTTATACGCCGAAATGGTGTTTAGAATTCGTTAGCAAAACCAAGGCTCCCTATCCATTTGCTTGCGCAGATGTGTCTGTCCATTTATCAGTCAGTGACGCACCTTTTATTGATAAACAATGTGACCGTTCATTATAAATTCTGGCGTAAATTGTCTTTGCACTAAATCCAAAAAAATATATAGCGCTAATTAAAAGCAAAAATAATAAGTTATTTTTCATTTGCCAAGTGTGGGTTATTACATGGAACTACTTCCGAATATATATATATATATATATATATATATATATATATATATATATATATATATATATATATATATATATATACTGTACACAGTTTTTTCAAAACATTCTGTATACTTGTTTATCTAATATTCTGTTGTCTGTATTTACCGTAAAAAAAGTTGAAAACCGTTACATTTCACATTCTTCCATTACCCAGAAACAGGCGGTCATTGGTTATGCCGTTGCTTCCAAACAGCCAATCGTTAATCACTGCCTTCGTGATATTATAATCGCGACCGCAGTGCATCAGCTAATTACAAGCGTTTAACTTTTCCAAGGTATAAAACACTGAAACCCCCGACCACACACTGCGGAAACAAGCGATCAGATAAACTTGGTAGCAATGCCTTCTTGATATTCCGCCATGTACACCTTTATACTGATTACAAGATTAAACCAGTGCCTTCTGTATAGCGGTGCTCACACGTAGTTCATCTCGCTCGACGGCGACATGAAATATTACAGCTAGCGTATTAGATTGTATTCCGTAATTAGAGATACGTGCTGATCTGTATTCAATGCCAACAGCACGTGATCGCAGTCTTGAAGACGTGTTACGTGATACCTTCTTAATTTCGTAGTAACTGTGTCTGTGCACAGATAAAGTATAAGGAAGTGGGCAAGGTGTTGGAAAATTGCGGCATGCAGCTGTCTCGCTGTAAATGTGTGCCTGAACAAAAATGTTTCCGAACGATTAAACTGGAAAATTCTAAATTCTAAATGATTGCGGTCAGTTTAAACGTAATGTCCACTCACGGGGTTCGAATGTGTTTTGAGTAAAGGACGGTGAATTAGAGAAAGAAAATTTGCATCCGATTAATCCAAAGTTGGGAGTGGATCATTTTTACTAAGTGAGATCTAAACAGAAGTACTTGAAGATTACGGAACATAACAAGAAACATTTTTTCCTTAACATTTATACTTTTTTGCTAATTAGACTAATGCATTAGAAAATGAAATGTCTAAAGGTGTCAAAGTCACCAAGATACTTAAACAAGGATATTACCTGCCCCCAACATTGTTTAAAATCTACCTGGGATAAGCACTGTACAACTGGAAACGCAAGTGTAAGAGAATGGGGATAACATTAAACAATGTTGCTTATACACAACAATGTTAGTATAACATTAAACAAGGACAGCTTATACACAAAAATGTTGGTATAACGTTAAACAAAGGCAGCTTATACACCCTTTGCTGTGCGGGCGACCAAATAGTGATAGCGTAGGATTATGAGGACCTAGAATATATAAGAAGAGAATTAGTAAGGAATGTGATATTTGGGTACTTGAGGTAAGCCTAAGCAAAACGGAGTATATGTGCATTGGAGAAAAAACAGGAATCTTCTACTGGAAAACGATTTACAACTTGGAGCGACTTCTATTGGAAAGTGTGTACAACTTACAATATTTGGGAATGACAGTTACGAGTGATGGACTCTTAGAAATGGCGATAAAAGAACGAAACACCTTGGGAAGAAGAACAATAAGGATACTGAACAGATAACAAAAATAAATAAACATATAATATACAATAAAATTATAAAAAGTATAATATCATATGGAAGCAAAGTATGACCACTGATATAAGAAACAGGAAAATTTCTTAAAGCTACAGAAATTTATTATAGGGGAAGAGCCGCAGATCGGTCCAAACGAGAAGAGATGTAAAAATACGTGAATATCATGAATGCAAAGCACACCAATTTAGAAGTAATTAAGCCAAAATAACTGTGATGGTTTGGCATGTCCAAAGGATGGACGAAAATCGACTTCCCAAACAGATTCTAAAATGGAAA
This sequence comes from Callitettix versicolor, assembly GCA_022606455.1. NCBI lineage: Eukaryota > Metazoa > Arthropoda > Insecta > Hemiptera > Cercopidae > Callitettix > Callitettix versicolor. Next base: position 63,100,739 of record CM040185.1, read on the forward strand.
CCACATGGCCGCAGAAAAAGAAGAAGACCGAGACTTAGTTGGAGAAAAGATATTGATAAGGAAGTAAGAGCATTGGGGATTGGAGCAAGATCTATGGAACGACAAAAAAATGGAAGCTAAAAATCTGAAGACGCCGGAGACAGTTTTAAGCCGAAAAGAAGAAGTATAGACTAATGAAGACGGTGAATCCGGCGTTAGGGGCAAGGGAAAATTTAACTGTACTATATCAAGGAGTCGAAATTACGACCTTGAAATGCACAATTTTGCGGATATAACAGACTGAATGGTGTTTTAAACACCTCATAGACAATGACTGAAGACTGAAGGAAGAAGGAAAAGGTCTGGTGAAATACGTATTTGACTTGCTCACTAGGGGAAAATGGTGAATTGGCTTACAAAAAGTGCTTTTTCAAGGAGCATTTATAACTTGATTCTCGTACACAGGATGTCCAGGTTTACTAGCTTGCGAACTTTAGAGGTTTCGGTTGACCCGTCTCACATCTTTAGTAAAATACGGAAGATAGAGCGTCCATAGGCAGCTCAGGAAGTGAATCCCAATTGTAAATAGCTTATTAAAATGAGCGAAAGCCTCACAACGACGAGATGAGGAGCTTGCTAGATGTTTCACTACATCTAACATTCAAGTCAGGTGGTCTCGTGATGGTAGTACCACTTCTGTAAATGAGCAGATCGTTTCCATCTCAACCACTTCTAACTAGAGGATCAACTGGATATACCAACGTATAACCTACGGAGGCAGTCATGTTTTTATTATTAAATGACCATGGAAACTCGTAATAGTTGTTTTAAAACACCACCCACTCCCTATTGGCGTCCAACGTATAAAAAGTACCACTATTTGTCTCTTAAACATTTATAAAGTTACAATACTTCACCAATTTCGATTAGAAAATGATCTATTTGAGCGGTCATCATTGTACGACTCATATTCGGGACATTGAAGTGAGTACGTACACTGATCTTTAGATTGTGTGTGTGTGTGTGTGTGTGTGCGTGTGTGTGTGTGTGTGTGTGCGCGTGTATCTATTGTATTAGGACTCACACATTTGCAATTTTGATTCGATTTTATTCAAACTTGGCATGAATCGACTTTGATAATAAATTGGACAAGTTCAACCAAAACTGTTGAAATGTTTTGAAATGGAAACCATTCCAAATCTTTATTTTTTATCATATTTTTAAAAACTAATCTTTCTAAAATTGTGATCACATACACACACACACACACACACACACACACACACACACACACACACACACACACACACACACACACACACACACACACACACACACACACACACACACACACACACACACACACATAGGCCTCTATATATATATATATATATATATATTATTTTATATTTATATATTATATACATATATATATATATATATATATATATATTATATTATATATATATATATATATTATATATATATATATATATATATATATATATATATATATATATATATATATATATATATCTACATTTCAGTAAAAGCAACTATTATAAATCCTGACCACTGTTTTTTTCCAATTTATTCAGGGACCGTAACTTGTTTCATATATTATGAAATTTAGTGTAATTTTATGAACCAATGTCGAGAAATGAAGCAGTTTTTGAATTTAGGAACCATATTTGGAGGGGGATAAAACAGGTAACTTTTTTTTTGCGTACGTAAATATTTCACTTACATAAGTTTTTTTTTAAAGAATCAAACCTGAGAAAGTTTGAGCAACTTTATTTTAATCCAGAAAATCAGTTGGAAACGCAAAAAAAGTTAAAACGCAACAGAAACTCGTAAAGCAACAATATACAGAGCAGCGCAAGCCCCCCTCGGGTGTCAAAGAGCGAAACGAGAAGGGGCGTAGCTCCGCTGCAGTAATAAACATTTAAAGAACGGAAATTCAGTTCTGTAAGATATACGGACCATTAGATCGAGGAATAATTTACCGGCCGTATTCACAGGATGCAGTAAAAACCATCTCGAGATTGCGTAAAAAACTTAAACGCGAAGAATTAATGGAGTTTAAGTTCGAAGTAATGGCCGTACGGCAACGAAAGTATGGAAAAGAGAAATAGAGAACAGAAGGTAAAATTAATAAATGACTTCATTAAGCGGGCGTGGTTAGGCCGAGTGGTCATCTTTTACGGCCACAGAGAAATAATAAAGATTATCTTTATGGTGACTACCGCCGAGTCTGCAAAACAAAGTTGCGGAACAGTCCTTTTGCAGCAGATAATGTGCTTTGATAAGAACAGGTGATCTTAGTTTACTGGATGAACAGCTGTTGTAACACTTTCTGTCTAGGCGGAACAGGATCTGTGATCCGTTGGCTGTGGCGTAATGTAACAATACAAAAAGAAAAACCCTTTACTACAAAATGAAAAGAAACTAATTTGATTTGAACAGAATAAATATTCAACTTGCTTTACCCTGATGTACATTTCAGTAACATTTAAAAGGGTTACCAAATACTTCTAGTTCATATTTTCCTGAAGATTGTAGCTATGTTACCGAAATGTACAGCGGGGAGTTGCCGAAATGTAAGTTGCCTAGTTTTATACTTATTCGGTTTTCGTTTTTTTATACGTTTCTAAGTACAGTCAAATCGGTAAAGGCGATTTTTAAGGGTTCCCTAATTTGTATTTAACCATAATTAAATCATGTACTACCATCCCTTCCAATGTGACGTTATACAAAACTGTTTAAAATACATTTGTAAGAAACAAAATGTTTTCAAAAAGGTTGAGTTTGGAGTAAGTTTTAAAAAATATTCTCATTTTTACATGGCACATTTTTATATTGATATATAACAGAATATTTTGCTCGTTTCTAGTCTCGTATTAAATTAATTATGATTAAAAATTCCTGTGTTTCCGCTCGGGATCGAACCGGCGACCTTGCGCGTGTGATACGCGCGTGATAACCACTACTCTACGGCAACAATGAAGACGTCTGACCGATTTAAATATATGAAATGAATCGCTAATTTAATTTTGGTAGTTATACTAAAAGATCAATCGTTGTATATCAATTCGTAAAGATAAGCTGATTTCATTGAACAGCTGATAGGCTATAATAAGTTTCAGGTTATTTTGTTAAAAACTAGCTGTGTTAATTTGTCGTGTTATCGAAAAAAATATCGTTATTAAAATTTAAAAAATGGAGAGAAAAACATGATACATGATTTTTATTTTTGGTTCAATAAAAGAACTTTTTCAAAGGAACATTTTTATTTTAACAGTAAAAATACATGAGCCAGTATTAGTGAATTTCTACTGTAAAATGAGCTATTGGATCGTGATCTTGAAATGAGCGCCGATCCTGACCTGTAGGATCTCTCCTACAGGATTCGTTCTCAGTTTTGCCGCCTCGGTGGCCTAGTGGATAGCGTACTAGGCTTTCACCCCGAGGACCCGGGTTCGATTCCCGGCGAGGGCTTGGCATTTTCATACGCTATAAATCATCCCATCGTCTGCATTAGACCAAGTATGCACAATAGTCGGACGTTAAACACAAAAAAAAAAAGTTCTCAGTTTTGTCCTATTTGTTTCGAACTTGGCGTCAAAAATCGATTTCAGTAATAGTTTGGATAGATTCGGTACCCAGCATAATTGGCGGCCATTTCCAATCTTTATGAAATTATGACTTAACCAGAGTTAAAATGTGCAGATATTTTTTTATTTTGTTGAAACTAAGGAAACAAATGTCACAGCTTTTATCATTTTTATTTTCAATTCGACTTTTAAGATTAATTTGTCACTTTATTCAGATTTTAATGCTGGTTGTAATAGTAGAATAGGATTTTCAAATAATAATGGTAGAAATTCGGTTCTATCACGACAGCAAAACAGCTGTTTCAAGGATAGCTAAAACCAATCTAAAATGTCGTAATACTTTGACAAATATGAAAATTTCCCACATTTCAATTGACAACGCAAACAACAAGCGACGAAAACTGGATATTTTAATGAAATTTAGCGGATTTGTTTTATTAAATTTTTTTTGGCGTAGCGTATTTGCGACTCGAACTGAAAAGAAGTAAAATGGCTGCTCGACTCAAACCGAACGTAAAGTTTCAGCCTCCCCCTCCCCGTATTCAGATGCAACGAAACAAAATATAATGCCCGGGAAACAAAGGCGTGCAATTACTTTGGAGGGAAAAACGCTTTTCCTTTTTTTTCTACGGAGCTTAGGCGGAGAAAATCCTCTTTCGGCTTCTACTCGGCGCGAGATAAAGGTTCGCCTCTTGATATTATTTGATTCGGGCGACGGGAATATAAAAAACAAAGGCGACGCGAAGATGGTTGATTTCAGATTTCGAAACAATGCACAGCCTATAAACATATCCAAGCCTTTTTAAGAGTTTGTCGACACTGCTATTTGTTAGTAGTTCAAAGAACAGACCTGGCAGTATATTGTTAATTAATATACAGAGCGCTCCACGACAGCGCATATAACTTTTCCGCAAATTTAACAGGTAACCGTAGCCTAATAATAAAAAAAATGTTTTAAACTTTATTAGAAATTTTATCTGTTCTTCACGAAGCGTTCAATATTACGGTAAGTATTGCCGACAGACTAGTATTACAAGAAATAACCAGCATTTACACTCTCAACGTTGAATTAGAGCCCGCCATCTTGAAATCGAAGCGAATGGGAGAAAATCTTACACATACTCTTTCGGGCTTTATACAAAGTGACTTTATACCAAATTTCGAAACTATCTGCCAATGCGTTTGAATAAAATTGCGTATACTCTACAACATTTGAATCAGAGGCCGCCATCTTGAAACGGAAGTAAATAGGAAAAATGTTACACATACGTCATTTGGGCTTCATAGAAGGTATCTTCGTAACAAATTTCAAAATAGTCGGTTTATTCGATTGTGTATTTTTTGTTCGATTTAACATAACCTCAACATTTTTTAATTGCATTATATTTTAAAATTGTAGTTTTTATAAAATTTAAAACACGACTCAAAAAATTATTTAACTTTCTTCAAGTTCGTTCTTAAGTTTCGTTTTTCTTTCTAAGTTTTTAACTTTCTCTTTTTCTTATTCTCGTTTTAACATGTAACGAGCATGTTTTAGGGCTGTAGAGATGTTGGGTCTTACGTGATGCGTGTACACACATTTATTTTGATATGTAATAGTATATAGCAAGACTTATATTAAATTAATTACAATAAACATTTCCGGGTTCGAACTTGCGCGAGTGAAGCACACGTGATAACCACCACACTACGGAAACTACGAAGAAGTTTGACCGATGTAAATATATGAAATGAATCGTTAATTTAATTTTTATATTGTTAGTTATAGTAAAAGGTGAGTTGTTTTATATTAATTCGTAAAGGATCAGCCGATTTCATTGAACAGCTGATAGGCTATAATAAGTTTTAGGTTATGTCGTGTTTTCGAACAAATTATCTTAATTAAAACAAAAACAAAATATGATACGTGATTTTTATTTGTTTTTAAATAATAGATTTTTCATTTTTATTTTTCTTAGTCGTTTTTCCAACTTGTTACGTGAATTTAATTTTTTCAGTTTGCTGTTGACATTTTCCTGTTTATTGTCAATCTCAATTTTTAGTAAAAGCCCTCTTTTTTACTTTGTTTAAAGGTTATGGCGTTACTCTTTCATAAAAAAACACACTTGATTCGAAAACCTTGTCGTTACAGATCAGAGGTTGCAGTATCGAATTTCGTTCAGATAGAGCCGTCCGGCCCTGCTATAATACCGGCGATTAGATATCGAATCGAATCTAACCACTTGTTGCGCAGAAATTACTCTTATAATTATAGAGTTATTAAGTGTATAAATAACCGCCAGGTTCGCTGCTATAGCGTATGCAGTATCTTTAATTCCGATCAAATAAACAGCAGCAATTAGTTACGAGGCAGACTAAATAAGTTACATCGCGCCGCCCAGCGTTCACTTGATACCTGCGTCGAATTAACGAAATTAACCTATGTCTATTTTTCATATTAAGATCCTTAATCACAAATTGATAATGCGATCGTGATCTTTTTGCTTCGGCCGGTTAATGAGCGGACCACCTTTACAACGTTCCAAAAACATCACGCCATCCTTACTGTGTGTTTTATTGCGGCAGATACGTGTTATTATCTAAACATAAAACATCGTTATCAGCATCGACCGGATTAATTACGTCTGCCGTTCAATTGATTGCATCGATCTGTTTAAAGAAGCTGATTTGTGCGCGCGTAGGCTTCGGTAATTTCGAACGGTTTGTCATTCGGCAGTGGGTTGGATTTAGAATGTTGCTTAAACCGATGTTAATTCCACGCCTTCGAGGCTGTTTTAACAATGCATTCTTATTGGTGATATCCCGGAGTAAATTGTACGAAATTAACCACACACAAGCTTATGTAAGTCTTTCTAACTGAAAATTTGACTTTATTAGGGCTCTCTGTTTTCCGTCCTCCATACATACTCTGAATAATAAAGGTGCGTTTACACTTTCTAGTACGTGCTGGTGCTTTGTACTTCCTGATCTGTTTTCGCTGTTAGTACTGCCTTTGTGTTGTTTCAGTTTAAGAGCTGTTTAGCAGGTACACTTTTCCCTTCAGTTGAATTGAATCTATTGGATGAATGGTTATTGCTTGCGGGTTATATTTGCTTTTAGCGTATTTCTGTAGAAGAGTATTTTAGAAGCAATATCTTTCCGTATATTTTCTTCGATGTGATTGTTATTATAATCCACACGTAGGAGGTCATATAAACACTCATGGTCTCTCACTAATTCAATCAGTAATTCTGCGTCCATTCTTCCTTTGGGAAAACAACAAATAATAACTTCGTCGACAGAAGAACGTCAGTTCTTCTGTAATGAAAGAATTAAACACTTGGTGGTTGTCAGAACTGATGCAATGTGAGAAAACTGTTCGCTGTATCTAGTGACGAATAGACACGAACGATGACGGAATTACGCGAAGTGGTGTAAACGACACTACATTAGATTAGATTCAAACTAGAGGAAGGGGTATAAAACAACCCCAGGCACTGCGATTAACAAACCTATTGTGTAAATAAACCTATTGAGTACTAGTTTAACAGATTGATGCCCTTAGTAAGTTCCAACAGTCCACTGACTAGCTCATTCTGCTGAAGATCCCTAGGGTCCTGGAAACCAAAATCTCCTAGCTTCCTATCAGCAAGAGCTTCACAATCAAGGATGTGTCCTCCAGTCTCCTCCACAACATACACACGGTTTCTCCATAGTATATACCTATCCTGTTCATGTGTGCTCACTTAGAACACAGTGCCCAGTAATAAGCCCCATGATTTTCCTGAGTTTTACTCTGTCCAAGACGTCTGCCGTCCCTTTCAGCCCTCCATACGGAACCATGCTTAGAAGCACTCAATATGGGAATGCCCATGAATGTTATCCAGTCTTGCCTGGTGTTGCTTATTAATCCACCTATTAATGGCAGACCTGGCCAACGACAGAGAGATCCCTAAAGCCGGCTCAGGTCCTATAAACTCAGATGTACATCCCACTCCAGCCAGTCGGTAGGGCTTGAACGACACTAAGGCTCTCTTCTGACCGTTTTCCTTGTCTTTACTAGTAACAGTGTCGACTGGAATCGCTCTGCTGGTCAAAGCAAGTAGCACTTAACCTGCACGGCACCAGCACAGCTCTACCAAAGAAAACTAGTTTCTGACTTTCCTATATAATAACACGGATAATTTCTGTAAAAGCAATTCTCTCCTAACGTGACAACACTAACCCAGCACAACAAGTGAAGACCCGCCTTAATGCTACTGCATAAAATAATGGCAATGTCAGTCCTAACCTTATGGTAGTAAAACATGGGTTCTTTCAAAACAGGTTAGCCTATTGGTAAGATTGTAGCAGATGATGACGTTTTTAAGAAGAGTCATAGGGCATTAGTAAGAAATGAGAACGTAAGGAAGAAATTAAGTATATATAGCATAGTGAAAAGGATAAGACCGTATAGAAAATGATAGAAAGTAAATTTTGTCGGACGGTCAAAGATAGGTTACCAAACTTAATACGAAGTTATAGACGAATGGAAGTATATTAGACGACCGAAGAAGAACGAATGAATTTTTAAGTTATATTGTGCCCCGTCTATATTTCTAAGATGCTTAGTTATTCGCGGCACCTTGTCTAGCTTTAGTCTCATCATAAAGCTTAGGTTATCGGGGGAATTCAAGATGGATACATCATTAACTTCTACTGGTGACTTACCAGTTTATCGTTAAGATGCTTGAAGCTGCTTGCTCTGTTAAATACCCTCACCTCTTCTTTCTCTTGGTCCTTATCTTAGAGACTGTGCTCCGTTTGGCCAGCATTATATTTTACACCCATACACAACTCGCGGGTCCGCACATACAGAACCCCGCATGCACCATTAAACCAATGTCATTCACTCCATCAGCACGGATCGTTTTAGACTTGAGAGCGTAAAGTAGTGAATGTGTGAGTGTCTTGAATAGATGAGCTTGAGGTACACCGGGATCGCTGAGCCTATCAGCTGCTCACCTCAGTTGCCTCCTCCGGATCGATTGAGGAAGAGATGGGATTAACTGAAGTCAGAACAAGTATCTTACCTGAAGTGAAAAAGAAGAAAGGTTTTTGTAAGCTTAACATATTGTGTTCTGTATATTTCCCCCGAAAATAATTTTAAGTTTAACTTTAATTTCATGAGACTTTAAGATTAAAGCTGTAACTTTGTGCTAGCTGGTACATCCACTTATGGTATTTACTTTACGTCAGAGAAATGACTGTTATTGAATGTTCTGACTAATGTTTTCTGTGCAGCACAACAATTTTGTTTAGAAATTTTATAAAAAGTAGTGATCGTTTCACATCAGCTCAGGTAATATTAATTACTTTTAAATGTAAACCAAAATCAAGTCAGTAACAGTGTGCATGTGATCAGGAAATTACCTAGAAATTTATTTGACTGAATTTTTTTGATCAGACCAGCAGGAAAAATTTAGGCCTTTCCTGAAAATTTCACAACTGTATTCTGGCATGTGTTACGTTTTATCGTGATACGGTTTACCATTTACTTTTTCTAATGGAAAATAACTTTTGAGGAAAAACGCGGTACCAACCTTCTTTTAGGCCGCTTTAACACTATGATACAGTGATCTGGGTCACCCTAATGCCACTGTGTACTGTTAGAACGTGTCGCATTAGGATATAGTGACTCGGTCGCTCTCTTGTCAACGTACGTCTTATTAAAATCAGGTTAATCACATGAACAAAAATCGAACGTGCGTGGTCAGCTGTTACTAGTCACAGTGCCTTTTTGTGAAGAGTTAAATTTGAAACAACAACCCGTGCAAGAAAAAAAAGACTAAGAAGGAAAATTTTTTGATCCGGGCAACAGTGACCTCAAGTTTCAAACGTTTGTGGAACACTATTGTCACGGCGTTGAATATAAACGTACAGCCACCATTATAAAGAAGCGTGCTCGATATCAGCGGCTAAAGTTTAAGTAATTGGACGAACTGCCGCTACGAACGCTGCAAGCAACACAGACAGGGATGGAGACGTTTGAAAAAATAAACAGTACTATTGTCTATTTAACTGTAGTTGAACACTGCCGCAAGATGCCACCAGCAGCGAGCGCTAACATACTCTTATATCATTCTACATTCAATGGTCACGGAGTCCTAGATTGTAGTCAGCTTAACTGTTACAAACTTTACTTTTAAACGTCGGGTTACTAAATGTCGTATCACGTACTAAGAAGTCCTTACAACACATGTACTGTGTTCCCTAGATACATCTAATTACGTATTTACTTCGCCATTGTAGAACGCATTGTTAACAAGTAATAGGTTATTTTACCGTGCGACCAGCGACCAGCGACACACAGAGTATACAAGACGCATACTGAAGACGATACCGATCTGTGTTCAGCTTGTTGATATTCCGGTACAACGTACCGCTATTACTGATTACAAGATTAAACCAGATTGCGTGAGTATGTAGAGTGCGTTGCGGTCGGCATGGCTTCGTTAGCTTTCATCCGGTCTGTTAGAAAGAAACTGTTGCCAGTGAAGCAGGCGGTACGCTTCCTCTACGTGTCGGGTTTATGGTAAATTATTGTGTACGGTGGAATAGAGTCAGGCGGTTTTAACACATTAGAATTAGGAAATTGGATATAGAGCTAATGGGGCGCCATTTGTAGAAGTAATATAGTAGAAGTCCAGGCGTTTACCAGGTCGGCCACGGGCTGGCGAGGCACTTTTCCGGTTCGGAATTGTGAGGGGTAAGAAGTTCGTATCAATTAAAATTGTCAAGATTCTTCCTATTTCCACCCAGGTACGTTTTGGAGTTGTCCCGGGTGTTGGTAGGCTGTCGTGTATTTGTTGTGTATTGAGTGGTCCTCTCGATATTCTGCCGAACAACGATTTTCGATTATAGCAGGAAACGATACTTCTAAGATATCCATTCTTAAAAACATAGAATAAACGCCCAATCAGGATGAAGTTATTGTGTACGCGACGTAATGCGCCGGCAGTAATGGTTGCGCAAAAATGTAATCCAGCTTAAAGACTCGAAATAAGCGACCACCGCGAACCATTCAAACACGAAAACTGGTTGACGGGAGAATTGTGAATGGGATAGAAAATCGGGAATGCAGCGTGTTAGTAAGCTGAACTAGATTGTGTAAGTCAGTTCCTATGTTGTTTAGGCGATGACACATTGTGGTAAAACCAAGATTAGAAACTTTCAAATTAGCGCCGATCAAGAATTCTGAACCATTTTTTTGAAGCGAAGCTTTTACTTTTAGCTTTGGCGAGAGGAGTGAATAGAAAATAAGTCTGCCGAACGGAAGGATGTAACGGAAGTATGGAACGAACGATCAAACTAATTTCGTCTCTCTATTTCTGTCTATTTCTTCCTCCTTTTCGATAACAGTACACGCGTAATATATAAAAACGTTTTGTTGATTTTTTTCGTTAGTTGAAGAACACGTAGCCTACACGTTGTAACCGTTTACAATAAATTCGAAATTAATATAAACGTTTATAATAAATGTTATATTAATATATAACAGGATAGTGTTTAACAACATAACCTGAAATTTATTATAGCTTACCAGCTGTTCAATGAAATCAGCTGATCGTTACGAATTAATATAAAACAACTGATCTTTTACTATAACTACAGTAAATAATATCTAAGCTAGGTTCATGTATTTATTTATTTAAACAAAACAAGATATTTTTAAACATGTATTCAAACAAATTATATATTCAACAATGTTTGTTTGTTTTGAATGGTCGTTATTAATTTATTTGTATGTTTGAGCGTGTGTATCCTTTTAGTTTGTGAACATCTCAGAGAAATGATAAGGAAAAAGCCCAGAAAGCCTAAATAAAACCAATTTTGGGAGAAAACAAAGTCCTATAGCCAAAACTCACTAACATTTCCAAAACAATATTAACCGGAGGCTGCAGTTTTACTATTTGCAAATTTGGTTTCACTAATTCTAATCCTGGGTATTATTTCCTTCTGGGTAAATATTTACTGTTTAGCGAACTTACAACCACCGGCGGATTAAAACGTACAACCAAATGTTCTGTCGGAATTATCTACCCCTCCCCGTCCCTTCTTTATAAAGCCACGTAAGCCCAAATAGAATGTCAGGGACAGAAAAGTTAAACCAACTAACCGCACTGTTAAAATAACAAAAGGGAAATTTTGTGTGTGAAAGGCCTGCGGTTGGCAATAGAGCGGGTTACATTTCTGCGGTAAACATGACTGAATGCAATGCAGTAACTTATAGAATGCTATAGAGAAGATGTGAAATGTGACTTTTCTATCTATTAATTTTCCGATACGATATTCAGAAACCAATATTACGAACATAAATTTTAATGGCATTATTCAACTTTTGCATTATCATTACTTTAATTGAAAAATTATTTGTGATCTTCAAAGAAAATCGATCTTGATGATGGAACTCTTTTAAATCAAACTAAGTGGATTTATGCCTATGTGCCTACGCAAATCGCTGTATACTAAATATATTTATCAATTACAAAGAAATTTAGCTTATAGAGGAAATGTAAACCATGTGTTTAAAAAGAACCCCTTATAAGTGCAAATTGACAACCTTTAAGTAAGTTGTTACATTGATGTTTTTATTTCAACAAATTTCTTTTTGTTGTTTTGAATACTTGCTTTCTCCAGCTTCGGACTCTAAATATTGTAGTTTCAGAATTAACTTTTGGGTAAATTTTCTATTCACTGGAAAGTGCGGTCATTTTAGCAACTTTCAAAACTTACCCCTTAATAACTAAGTTAACATTTTCCAGCACCATCTTGAATCGGTAATTAAGGTTAAAGTATACATAACCTGAAATATCTCTTTATAGTGACCATAGATTGTTAGTGAATTTCCTTTAGAAATGAGCTATTCTTCCATCATAGTAAAAACCCAAACCCAGATCCTTAAAGTGAGCTCCAATACGCGCGTTCGGTGTGTGTGTGTGTGTGTTTTATCACGCTAACGTTCGCAATTTTGTTCCTACTTGATTCAAAATTGGCATCAAAATCGATTGTAATATCTTGGACAATTCCGTTAACCGGCAAAAATCGTCAACAGTTTCAAAATGGCGTTCATTTGAAGTTTAATTTTACAAATTCATAACTTTTTATCTTAATTTTTTTAATACGATTTCATCATCTTAATCAGCGTTAGAAACTGCATAAATTAGAAATTTTAATCTTCATTTATGTATTGCCAATGTGACTTGAAATTATCAAATGCTAATATATGCATGATTATGATGGTAGAAATAGAATTTCAAATGGGTAAGATAAAAAAAAATACTTTTAGAAAATCTCTTTTATCACGTCATCGAAACAGCTGTTTGCAGCCATTATTGTGTTCAAATTGTCTTTGAGTACGTTAGACACTTGGAAAGATGCATTTTTATCGTTGCAAGAACCTGCGACCCAGATATAAACCTTTTGTAAAACGTTTGAAAGCCCGTAACACGTTATAGTTGTCGATAACATGTTCGGGCCATTAAACCTAATGTAGATAGCGCGACGTGTTTTCGTGTCAAATAAAAATCTTTTCTCGAAAATATAAACAGCGTAAATGTAGTGTGGATTGAATAAAATCTGATGTTAAGTTTAGAAAATCTTTTGCGTTCTGTAGAATAAACCAAAAACCTTTGGTATAGATTTACTCATAAAAATATTTATTTGTGTTTGTAGTTTTGTAAAATGTTTATTATTGTACCAAATATAAAAAAAACATGTATCATGTTTTCTCCTCCTTTATTATTTTAATTACGATAATTTTTTCGAAAACACGACAAATTAACATAGCTAATTCATAACAACATAACCTAGAACTTATTATAGCCTATCAGCTGTTCAATGAAATTAGCTGACCGTTATGAATTAAACGATAAAGTAACATTACTAGTTTTTAAAAACATAACCTAAAACTTATTATACAACCTATCAGCTGTTCAATTAAATCGTCTGATGTTTTAATATAACTTACAAAATTAAATTTCATGATTTTTTCATATACTTAAATCAGTCAAACTTTTTCTAAGTTTCCGTAGTGTAGTGGTTATCACACGCAAGGTCTCCGATTCGATCTCGGACTGAAATAGTAATTTCTAATTATAATTAATTTAATATGAGACTTGCGACACGCAAAATATACTGTTATATATATATAATAATAATAATAATTATTATTATTATTATTATTATTATTATTATGTGCCTTCCTCGTAGCCCAGTATTGCTTCATACGTTGTGATCTTGCTTTTCTTTCTTCGTCAGAGATTTGGATCGTTCGCTTGGATTTGACTTTGCCTTGGAACCGTTGCTTCTTGTCCTTGGTTATTGTTTTGGCTGTTCTGTCCATGAGCAGTTTTGTCAGTGATCTGCAGTTTCGTTATGTCTTTCTCCATGTAGTCAAATATTTTTTTGGTTAGTATTATTATTATTATCTGCGTATAGACCCTGTTGGATCACGCAAAGCACTCCAACTCATGTCTTGCTCCTTCTAATTGTCCACACCTCCCTCATCCTGTTCCCATGGATCCTCTTCCGCTCCTCCGTCCATTTTACCCCTGCTCTCTTTGGGATTTCATTCTCTGGGACCTTCCAACCGAGCATCTTTCTCCTATATATATATATATATATATATATATATATATATATATATATATATATATATAAAACATGTCCTCTCATCGCGCGTCCAGCAAAATCCAACATCACAACCAGACCTAAAACATGATACATGTACAATGAAAAAATATTAAAGAAAGGTATGAATTAATTAAATTTTCAAAATTCGAAGGTCAAAATTCAATGAAATGTCAGAAATAAAAGATAGCCAAATAAATGGTTGATATCTTTTATTGCAGACAATTAGTTACCCTTCCAACCTGTGCACAAGTTTGAGTTTAGTTGCTACTGTTGAGTTTTTCTATGCTTTTCGTCAACTATCCGATTACATTAGTCCAAATGGTAGAAAATATAAAGGTTAAATGAACAAAAACATATAAACGAAATTTTAAGAGTTTGAATCTTATATAGAGCCTATTTAATAAATATTAAAGAATAATTTTCGCACGATACTTTAAAAATACTTTGCATAGACAGATAATAAAAATAAAACTATACACCTCTAATCGTAGTGTTATTCGGAGAACGTTCTCATACAGATTTAGTTCGTGCTGCCGAAGAAAACCAAAGAAACTACCAAGTGTCTCGCAAATAATAGTCACCTGATTTGTGAAGTTAATAAGCCAAATGTGAAACAAAAAATATGTCTAGTACGAAAAACCAATCAAACCGGACAACGAGCAGAATAATGGCTAAACAAAGGCTTATGAGTCAAACATTACCAATATCAGTCATATTTTTTGGTACCAACTACGATGGTGGGCACACACACATGCAAGCGGGCACGCACACACACTCCACTCTCTCTCTCTCTCTCTCTTCTCTCTCTCTCTCTCATTCTCTCCCTCTCTTTCACTCTCCTCTCCCTCTCTTTCTCTCTCTCCCTCTCCCTCCCTCCCTCTCCCTCCCTCTCTCTCTCTCTCTCTCTCTCTCTCTCTCTCTCACACACACACACACACACACACACACACACCGACCACCGACCACCGACAAATAATTCAACGGATTCGGAAAATTCAAAACGTAAATTTACGCGGTCACCAACGCTGATTACGATGATGAAATCTAAAAGATTTTGAGACAAAAACGTTAATAAGTTTCTGAAACTTTTCTGAATGAAACGTTAATAAGTTTTTAATTACCGCTATTGTGGAAACGTTGAAAGAATTTCGTAATAATAGCGAACTTGTCCAAGCTATTTTTTTTTTTTACCAAAATCGATTTTCTTAAATAGTTTAGAGTCGTACTAAAATTGCTAACCTGATCGTGCTAAAACGAGCACACACAACACACGCACAGCCACGCACACGCATACACGCACACTCACTCACACGCACACGCACACGCACGCACACACACTATTTCTCTTTCTTACACACGCGCGCGCGCACACACACACACACACACACACACACACACACAGCAACGTAATTTTTAGCAACGGCCACACTGTGTTTGAATGTTTAATGGTAAAGCACGAGGATAACTTTGTATGGCGTTACCCTCGCACTGTACTTCTCAAATGCCAACAAGAATTATTTAAGTTTCCATATAGAGTTGAAAAGTGTGGTCTACTCCCTAGCGAATAGAAATTAGTGATCCCTGTTGATCTAGCTATCACCATTTCTCTCGTGCCTCACCAGGACTCAACCACCATCAGGTGTGGATGTTCAGGTCTCCACGCAATCACCTGATTATAGTGAATTTTTGGTCCACTATAGCCTTGCAGGTGTTAGGCGTTTATGTTCCTTTGAATTACCCTATATTCGACTTCCAAAAGACTTCCAAAACACCTCACTCGGGTCTGTAGATTCGTTGGATATTTTAACTTTGGCTTGGTTTACAAATAATTTTTTGACTCGCAAATGATTAATTTTTCTTAAAAATCAAAATTATATTCTTCCTTTATATATAACAAATAAACCATGAATTCACTACGCAATTAAATTTTCCTTAATTTACTTATATTTTACTATGTGAATCAAACTAAATATTAATTTTATTTAAAAATTTTCTAAACTTGAAATTATATATAATTGTGGTTTACTTCTTTATATATACTTTTACTACTTACGTAAGATTTAACAATAACAAATTATATGTCTATTTCTAAATTTTGCTTTAATTTTGAACTTAACTTATTTTCTTCGTCTGAGGACACGGATTCTATGAACGCAATTTACTGCTCCGACTTGACCTAATTTGTTTTTAAATTTGAGTTTATCTACATTATTTATTTACGCTGAAAATGTAATTAATTTTAGATGTAACCAATTCCTTACTTTTATTTTGATTATTTTTCTTCTTCGAGGGGATTAATAGAAATCAGTCCCACTGATTTTGATGAAACCTTTTTATCACTTAGTGATTTTCAATTTCCCTCTAATATTATTTTATTTAGTTTAGGTTATTTAAATTTTGGATACCATTCTAATTTTCTACTGTACTTGGCTTTGTTAAATGTTAATTTTAATTTATTTTAAACCTTTTTCCAAATTTTTGGTTTATAAAATCGCAATACCTATAAATTTCGATTTAATGCCCTTACAGTTGTTACCTGTAAAACATGTGTTTGAAATTTATGCAATATTTGCAGCTCTATCCACTTGCAAAACTTATGCAAATACAGACTACCAAATACGGAAATAGATGGATGGAGCTGTTTAACGGTACCTCTATCATTTGTAGCGTGATTTCGTCCCGCCTCTTTCCTCCTGGATTTTCTTCCTGGTGGAGCCGGTAGTCTGATAGGAATGTAGAACCGCTCGTTTCTGGAATTCTATTAGATTCCCAAAATCGGTCGATTCTCGGTGACTGTTTTTGAAAAGTTTAATACTGTAAGGTGTCTTTCCACTAGACACAGTTTTTTCCGCGCACGTGTCTTCTTTAGTGAGTTTACGATTTTCTATGTTTTTTCTACACAAAAATCGAGATTTATTTATTTTTGATAGCCTCTGTTTTGGACTACATTTTAGTTTAATTCAATTCAATATTTATTTACTTCGACGACGCTTTGATTTTAATTTCTATCAATTTTACTACTTAAATTCACGTTACGGTAAGACACGACGGGAATGAACAGTTTCGTCACGGTAACTCTTGCGGACTCGTGAACTCCCGAAACTTGTTGACGTGCTATACCTGTGAAGTGTACATCCTAAATTTTTAGCGCTAGTAAGGGAGACCAAAAATTCCCTATTTTGGTACTTTTTCCCTTTGCCAACAAACAGTCACATCTGACCTTAAAAGGTGTCGTACGCTAATCCGTCACCTTTCTGCAGGTCCTCTCCTTTGGTTTGTTTATTCTGTAAAACCCATTCTTGTTCTAATTAATTCATTTTATTACAAATTAATTATTGTTTTTCCCTAGTAAGGTTGGCTATGTCCCTCTCTACTGTACTATCTGATGTAGTCCTTGCTCACCCCTTCTCTAAGCTACTATCATTTCAACTAGTTACGTTTTCTTTAACTGTTTTAACTTTTCTTTTACTGGGGCGATTTTCCTGATGGACCCACCAAACTTTTTGTTATTTTTTATGATTTTATATAAACTTGAATGAATACTGTAACATTTTTAGTTTTAAAGATATTTAGGATTTTTGCCTATCTCGGTCAATTGAATAGGTAATATCGGTCACTTATTAATGACTTTCGCCTATTTGTAGGATTTACTTTTCCTACTATGCCCTAATTTATTTTTCTTAACACTATTTTAATTTTGACACGTTCACTCAACCAATATTTTAACTATTTCACCAGATTTGCAAACATATCTGGATTTATTTAAACTTTATGTTATGTCCAAGATAACAATTTTATTTTAATAATTTATTAACCATTTTAATCGCGAAATAATTTAACTTTCCCTTTCTTGTTCAATCTGTTTAGTGTTATCCTGTAGCTATTCTGATATTTATGAAATCTAGTGTATTACACAATATTAATTTAAAATAGAACCCTGTCCTTCGTTTGATTTGCAATTATAAATTTCTGTTTCTCGACCATTTGATTATTTCTCTTACATATATTATATCTGTAACACTATACAGAAATTTACATTATTCGCCTGGATAGGCTAATTGTTTCAATTATTTTATAATTCGTTAACTTAAAACTATTTCCGTAATTTATTATTAATTTAATTTTCTAACTATAATATTGGCTAATTACTCCTAAATTAACGCTTTTTGGGAAAAATGTACTCTTGTTATTTTATTTTTATTACATTATTAGTGCAGAAATCATTTTCATATTGACCGTTTTCTGAAATTTGTTAATTTTTCCAGTTTTCTATTCTTTTAAAATTTTATAAGTTCGCTAGGCAGTACACAGAGTGTAGTTTTCGTGTTTATCCCGTTCCTTGCGGACTACGCTTGCTCGGCTTTAGGACGGTCGACAGCGCTTATCTCTGTTGGCTTTGTACATATTTCTGCTTTGTCTACTTTAAAACTCAGCTATTATAGAAAATTTATGAAATTAATTTTTGTCGCAACGGAACGATTTCTGACTAGTATTAGAAAAATCTTATAATGGCAGTAAATTCCGTTTCAACTCTCTCTCTCTCTCTCTCTCTCTCTCTCTCTCTCTCACACACACACACACACACACACACACACACACACACACACACACACACACACACACACACACACACACACACACACACACACACACACACACACACACACACACACACACACACACACACACACACACACAGTCACACAACACACACACTCTAACGCAACACACACACACACATATATATATATATATATATATATATATATATACACACACACACACAACACACACACTCATAACAACACACACACACACACAACACACACACACACACACAACACACACACACACACACACACACACACACACATATATATATATATATATATATATATATATATATACACACACACACAACACACACACTCATGCAACACACACAGTCACACAACACACACACACACACACACACACACACACACACACACACACACACACACACACACACACACACACACACACATATATATATATATATATATATATATATATATATATATACATACACACACACACACACACACACACACACACACACACACACACACCTACACACACACACATATACCTATACACACACGCGCGCGCGTACAGACACGGATAAACAAAAAACTACGAAGGATAGGCATTTAAACAAATTTTGCTTCTTACATTAGGGGGGCTGTACACGGATAGATTCATCGGAATCCCAAATTTTTTTCATAACAACTTTCTCAAGTGTCAGTATCCTCCAAAGACAGTTTGTCTTCTGATTTATTAATAAAAATCCACATCCTTGTTTACGTACTAGTCGACGTTATCCTAGCAGATCATAAAGGCAATGAAATAAACGATCAGTTTGTTTCAGTCAAACTGCTACTTGATTCTGTGTTTGAGTTTCAGTCTCCCACAGTCATTTTGTCTATGTGAGGTTAATAAAGATCCACTGCCTTATGTACTTACTAGTCTGTGATGTTATTCAAGCATATCATAAAGACACTAAAACACACGATCGGTGTCTGCTATTTCATTCTGTGTTAAAGTTTCAGTCTCCTAAAAAGTCAATTTGTCTGTGTTACTTATTAATAAAGATCTACTGTATTGTGTACTAAGTTGTTTCAAGACTCTCATTGACCTAAAAAGTCAAATTGTCTGTGTGACTTACTAATAAAGATCTACTGCCTTGTTACCTAAGTTTCAAGACTATCATTAACCTAAAAAGTCAATTTGTCTTTGTAACTTACTAATAAAGATCCACTGCCTTGTGTACTTACTAGTATGTTGACGTTATCCAAGCAGATCATAAAGGCACTGAAACACACGATCGGTTACGGCTACTTGATTTAGTGTTTTAGTTTCAGTCTCCCACAAAGTCAATTTGTCTGTCTGACTTACTAATAAAGTCACTAAACATCAATTATAGAGGAAAGACTTGGTGGTTGGCGGTTAGCTCAGCTAAACAATGACCTCAGCTCTAAGTACGGGTAATTATTCTTCCTGCTGCAAAGTCGTGCACTGATCTACTATCTTAGAACGCTTACCTGTCAAACGGAGTTATCCTCTAGTATATAAACATTTCTGAAAACATTGACTAGCAACGCATGTTTCTGTTGCAATTAGTTTTTACTGCTTAAGCGCGCACTGTTAGCGCTCAAACGGTAATTTATCAAAACAGACAGTGTTTTAAAGTATTGAATAACGATTTGGGAAAATGTGTAACTGTTAAAATGCAATTTATTAGTGAAACAAATCAGTAAATTGTTAGGTAATAATAAATATAAGGGTCATTAACTTTCTCGCTGTCACGGTAAATATTTTTCACATTTTACTGGATATTAAAGTCACATATTCGCATTTTAAATTGTCAATAAAATTTAGAAATTTTAATGATAATTTCAAAGGTGTGAACAGATTTTTCAATTTTTTATAAAATATTTTAAATCTTGGTCGTTTTGAATATGTTCAACGGATTTTGCTGCTATCACAAATTTTCTAAGGTATAATTATAATTTGGCTTAGAATTTTAAAAAATATCGGATCAGAATGGCCAACAGGAATGTTTTTTCCAAACAAACACATTTAGTGTGTGTGTGTGTGTGTGTGTGTGTGTGTGTGTGTGTGTGTGTGTGTGTGTGTGTGTATGTGTGTGTGTGTGTGTGTGTGTGTGTGTGTGTGTGTGTGTGTGTGTGTGTGTGTGTGTGTGTGTGTGTGTGTGTGTGTGTGTGTGTGTGTGTGTGTGTGTGTGTGTGTGTGTGTCTGTAAACCCGTAATAGGAAACTTTGAAAAAAAACAATTTTTATTGGAAAATCTCATTTTAAATTACAAACGTACACGTGTGGAACTCGGGGAGCGAAGCTTTTGTTAATGATATCTTTGCTGAATATATAGGCCTAATTAGTTTGAATATATGTTTACAAATACTCTATCTAGTTTTGTTTAAGTAAATAAATACGTGAACCAAACTTAGATATAATTTACTGTAGTTATATTAAAAGATCAGTTGTTTTATATTAATTCGTAACGATCAGCTGATTTCATTGAACAGGTGATAGGCTATAATACGTTTCAGGTTATGTTGTTAAAAACATTAATTTCGAATGTATTATAAACGGTAACAACGTTCACGTATTCTTCAACTGAAGAAAAATACGCAAAACCAAAGCAACACAAAGTTTTCATATATATGCGTGTACTGTTATCGAAAATGAGGAATAAAAATAAAGAGACAGTTATAGAGAATCGAAATTCGTTTGCTTGTATGTTCCATATTTCCGTTACGTTTTTCCTTTTGGCAGACGTATCTCTTTCACTCCTCTCGCCAAAGTTTCTTCACTTTAAAAAAAGAAAGGAATAGCGCAAACCAGAGGTCTCTACCGCAATTCTATCAAAAATGGTGGCCGATTAACTAATTATAAAACTTTCACATTACTTTGGCAGATCTATGTTTTGCTGATTTACAACGATTCTCGACAGTCTGTGTTTTTTCGAAACGTTTGATAGTTCTTTCTACTGTTGATGTAGAACCCCTAATCTAGAGTTGCGATTCGGAAAGAAATCACTAAATACATTTCTTTCCTCATTATAAGACCGAACCCTATCGCCATTACCGCGCATCGTTATTCCTTAACTCCGTTATACGTGATAATGGTTTAACTTTGGTCAATATTACTGAGAAACTGAAAACATTACAAAAATACTCAACCACTTATCCTTATAAGTGTAAAGATTCAGTATCCAATCTGTTTACGCTGGTCAGAGTTCACGTGCAGAATACAGTTCACCTGATACCGCCATTTTTCGATAGGACTGAGGTAGATGCTTCTAGTTTGCGCTGTTTTTTTGAGACCTTTAAAATAAGATTTCACTTGACATGAGTTTGTATTTAAAATTTTAAAACTGTCTCCAAAACCTCCAAAGTTTTGGTGCAAGCATATATAAAAAGTATATTTTAAGGATTACAAAAATTCAATGAGTTTGGTTTTTCTCCACTAATATACGGAAATCCTGTTATATTTGACAAAACTTGTGTATGTTTATATATATATATATATATATATATATATATATATATATATATATATATATACAGGTCCGTTTTTGAAGTTTAGGTTTTACCAAGATGACCGCTCGTTTTCAATAGATCCATTTTAAAAATTCTAAATGAATGGAAATAATTAAATACCTGTTCATCCAACATATTTAAAATGATTTTATTTATATTTCTAAAAGTAAGTAAGTTTATATATAAATACATTAGGAAAAATAAATTATAGAATTAATTTTCATATGAAAACTGCTAGTGGTTTAGTTTAAAAAGGGAATGTCTGAAAATTAATAGATCAAAACGGTAATCATAGCCGTGATTTTAAAGAAACACCATTGACTTAAATAAGATATCATTCCTAATAACCTGTTTTAATTCCTTCTGTAAGCATCCAATAAATCAATTGTCCTACCATTCATTGGCAATATACCAAGTTAGAATTACTTTAAACGTATGGTTTGATACATATGATAACGCTTTGAATATCAGTTAGAATTATAAAAACTTATATTTTCTTATTTAAATTTTAATAGATAAAATATTGTAGTAGTACAGTGTATCTAGTGATTTTTGTACAGGCTACGTATTACTGTATCTCTCAGCTGACACACACACACACACACACACACACACACACACACACACACACACACACACACACACACACACACACACACACACACACACACACACACACACACTATAGTACGTACAAAGTAAAATGAACACCTAATATTGTTTAGAACGGTAAAACAGTGTTGACAGCTCGTGCTTTAAAATGAAAAGGAAAGTTGCCTCCCTCTAAATAATTTCGACAATGGATGGACTTTTAAGTAACACTCCCGAATACAATTAAATTCCTACGCGACATTGGAAATGGATTTTGAAATTAGCCATTTTGTTCTGGTTCAACGGTCGTACATCCGGCTAGGCAGAGGGAAGCGGCGTATTCTGAGTGCAATCTGGTGTCAGAGCTGTAAAAGTGCGGTTACTTTGTTTCAGAGTTCAATAAACGTTCGCAGCTTTTGTTTAACTTCTCTCCCCGCCCAAAGAGGGTTTTGTACAGAGCAGTGTTGCCAATTGCCGGGTAATTGCCCGATTTGCGGGTACTTTTGAGGGTAACGAAGGAAAAGCTGTTTATAGTGGGCAATTTGGGTCTCTACGAGATATACAGAAAAGTATCAAGAAATGTTACGTCCTCGAATTCCACTTTTGCTGTATTTTTGTGTACTCTGTGCCTCATTTTGTATTCAGATTAATGTTTACACGCGATCAGTGCACGGTTTGCTTGTTTGTTCATTTTTTGCTCTGCTCATTTTTAAATTAGCTTTATTTTTGAAAATACTGTATTACTGTTTGTTTTAATACACTGCATATGTTCTATAGTGAACTATGCTAAGGTACCCGTATTGCTTGGGTCTAAAATGACCCTAATAAATGCGATTTTTAGGGGTCGCAACTTTAAATATAAAAAAAACACTGGTTCTTGATCAAATAAGAACAATATTAATGTTTTAAGGTTTTAAATACTGTTTGGAAGTCAAGGGGGAAATTTTAGGTCTCGTGAAGACCAACATCAATGCTAAAGATCGCACCGAAATACCTTTTTATGTTTTTAAGGTATAACTGAATTGAAAAAAATAACGATTTTTGAGTATCTGTGGGTGTGAAGGGTCTACCACCTTCAAAGTATTTATGCTTATTTCTCTTAGCCTTTAAATAACCTGTGTGAAAATTTGTGCGATCTCAAACGATAAAAACTTTTGTTCGAAAAAACACTCACAGATTATATACATAACTGACTCTGTAAATACGAGTAATTTTATGCCTGACTGTTGGTAATTATTATGGTTGAAATTCGCAACACTGGTGCAGGGTTATTCTAAAACACGGGTCATAACTTTTCGGAAGAGTTTTAAAGCTTGAAAATAAAAAAAAATGGTTTCCAATAGGAACTTTGCTTGAGATAGTACTAGGTTTCTAAATGTAGAAGACATTTATTTACTTTTTTTTAATATACAAAGTATATATATATATATATATATATATATATATATATATATATATATATTTGAGATAGCCCTATACGTTTACTCATATGTGTGCGTATGAACAAAAAATATGAAAAATACGAAAAATGAACGTAAATGTATGGTAGAGAATATTAATTAGTTGTCAAAACTAAAAATGTTTGCATTTAATGTTAGGTAAAATGTGACATATTTCAAGATTTTCTAGTTAAAAATGTGTTCTTAGGAACATCTCACGATGTAAGAACAATGGTAATGCGAAGTTTAAGTTGTAAAAAGAAACACAACAAAACTTCAATCAGCTGATAAAACAATCACATGTTTCATTTGTTCATGTGTATAAACACCGACTTAATATTAAAGGTAGGGACTGCGACATTTTGGAAATTAATTAATCTTTTTAAATGCAACTCAAAAACGGTGATGAAGTGTTCTTAAAGCTAACAAAATTTCGAACAAAGGAATATTATATATTTCTTTAAAAAGAATAAATAAAATTATTCAAGTGTTTGACGGAAGTAAAAGTTTTCAGTATAACGTATTTCTTATGAGAGGATATTTTTTGTTTTTCTTCCATAAATCATTGAAAATGTTCGATTTTCATAATTATTTGCAAATCTGCACAGTTCGTGGTTTCGAATGACAAGGCAAATAATAAATCAGGTCCGGTGGGACTCTATATTTAGTTGTAAAAATAAATCCCGTTTATATAGGCCTATATATATATATATATATATATATATATATATATATATATATATATATATACAAAGTTTAACCTTTTATTTCTATACCAAATGAACGGTAGTTACAAAAGATCTAAATGCGAAAAACGAGGTGTCTGATTTCAAAATCAGCAATCCCCTGAGACGGCCAGATTATTCGTAAAGCTCTGATTCAACCTTTAAGCAACGTAATTGTATTCGGGCGTTATCTAAAAGTTGCACAATAAATGAAACTGAGGGAGGAAAAGTTCTCGTAGGAAACTCCATTTTCTTTCCCCTAGCTGGCGGCTTTCACTTCAAACTGTTGCTACGTACTTACAATGGCAAATCGTCGGTAACGCGCGTGTCTCGTGTTCGGTACATTGTGTCGAAAAAGTAATTTTGTTAATTCTAAACTTAAATTATTTTTCTAAATTAAATAAGAAACGGAAATTGTGTTTCTAGTATTCCGTTAGCTAATTGAGCGTGACTTAAAATGTTAGGCTTTTTTTAAAACTGATTTTTTTTTACTTTTTCGCTTATAAGAAGTACAAAGTCGGTATTGAAATGGGGGGGGGGAATGTTCTTGAGATAGATGTGGGTCGTTCACGAAGGAAAAGTTCACAATGTACTATTCCGGGAACTACTTCCTCGTGAAATATTTCGTGTATATTTCGTTCTCGCAATCAGCGCTCCTAACGGCTTCTAATGAAATTAGAGTATATCAACTGCAACAATTTGTAGAATAAGCAAAAGCAACTACTACATTACGTACGTTATTAAAGTAATAATAATAATGTCATAATAATGGCATACATGGTGCCTTCGAGTGCAGTACAGACTATGGCTACACATTATAGCTTACAGTTTGTTTATTCTATTAGTGTTTAGTTCGGTTAGTTCAGTAGTTCATTTCGTTCACTTGTTCGGAAATTTCAGTTCGTTGACAGTAGAGATGGGTAAGAAAACTCCAAACTGTTAAAACTAACTGTTATTCTATTTACGAAAAACAAACTGCTTTGTCAAACGGAAACTAACAGTTTGAAATGTTTGAATTGGACTGGATCGTTATTTGTTAAACAAGGAACAATAGTTTGGACTTCCCCAACACCTACGTTATATTCGAACGTTGCCGCAATCGCTAAAACATTTTTCTTGTTATTTTCCTGTTAAACTGTTAAACTGTTAAACTGTTGACAACAGTACAAACACCTTTTCTTTAACTTGCTATTTGCTATTTTGCTATACTTTTTCCCTCTATTTCTTGTTGGAACGTAGTGAAGTAAGAAATGTTTGGGCGTTGTCAAAGTTTATCTCTATTTTTCAAACGAGTTGTTTGAAAGTTTTAAATGTAAAATTTATTGTTCAAACATTTTTTAAACTGTAAAAACAGCCATAATTGTGTTTTATATTAGTTTTTCTCCGTAGTTTACTTTGTGTTTAGAAATTTAAAAATATTTAGTGGACAATTTTGAAAGTTTTCTATTACTTTTTTTATGTTTTTAGAATTAAGTGCATAGTTTTTAATTATTTATTGGATGTGTGGACTTTTTAAAATTCACAATATCCACTCTTGTATATATCTTGAATAATTTTAGGTTATTTTAGGTTAATAACCTATCATTAACCTGTAATAACCTAATGTTAATAACTTATAACTTTGTAACTATATAGAACCAATTTTATTTAAACATATTTGGCCTATGTTCTTATTACTATATTTTACTTATTAACGTTACTTTTTTCAGTGTTGAAAAATGAAAACCTACGTTCTCCCAAATACAAATATGACAGTAACATCTCACATAACCTAATTTTAATACATAACCTAATTTGTAAATACATAACCTAATTTTATTTAAACGTATTTTTTATATTTATTATCACTCATCAATATTTTTAATCAACTAAAAATATTCTAAATTGTTTGCATTTCAGTAAATATGCAAAGGCTATTTAATTTTTAAGTAAAAAAATAATGCTTCTCTTAGAAATTCATTGCATTTTGTAAATATAAAATGGCATACATATATATTAAGTTTTGATAATGTCATTTAATTATTACTACATTTAATTATTTTTTTCTAAATGTTTTACAACCAAAAACAGTTAAGGACATGGTGGTAATGGGAATGAAAAAGTAGTCTTAGAAAATTGATCGTTTGTGCTTATGTTTTAGCTGCTAATACAACTTCGAGTTCCATTTTTCTATACCTGTTTTTTCAAACTGTTTTTCCAAACAGTTATTTTTTCCAACAAACAGTTCGTTGATATTTTTTTAAATAGCAGAAGTTCCCATCCTTAGTTGACAGCGCTCCTAGCGACATCAATGTTGTATCAAGCGAAACTAAAGTTGTATCTAGTTGAACAGTTCGTCGTTCAAGTGGTTCAGCTAGTTCGCGTGTCATTTAGTTCTTAAGCGAATAGTTGTCAGTGTTAGTTCATTTCATTGTTTGGTCTTTTAGTTTGCAGTGAGCTTGACGTTGTGAAATATTTTCATTCGACTCATTTAGATTAAATAATTCCGAAATCAGTTTAAAATATAGTCTAAAGTTTAAAGTTTAGTATAGCTTAAAGTTTAAATTTAATAATTATGCCTACATTAGGCATATGATATAATAAACTTTAACACTAAATATACTGGTAATTAATAAATTAGGTTAAAAAAGTTGAAGTAGTATAGTTCGTTCATTGAATTGGATTTTCAACTAGTTCGTTTAAGTGAAATTTTCGCCCATCTCTATCTTGAGATTTTATTGGTTATGTCCGTCTTCAGTTCCTCTGAGTTGAACTTTAAACCAATGATCATTTTCACTTCAGATCGCCTTATAAAATTAAGGCACGGGTTATGCAAAATGAATACATAATTACTATCGGATTATTCATTATAGACCCTCTGAAGTCGTTATAAAATTAAGGCGCGGGTTATGCAAGATGAATACATATTTACTATCGGATTATTCATTATAGACCCTCTGAAGTCGTAATAAAATTAAGGCGCGGGTTATGCAAGATGAATACATATTTACTATCGGATTATTCATTATAGACCCTCTGAAGTCGTTATAAAATTAAGGCGCGGGTTATGCAAGATGAATACATATTTACTATCGGATTATTCATTATAGACCCTCTGAAGTCGTTATAAAATTAAGGCGCGGGTTATGCAAGATGAGTACATATTTACTATCGGATTATTCATTATAGACCCTCTGAAGATCTCTTTAAAAAATTAAGGCGCGGGTTATGCAAAATGAATACATATTTACTATCAGATTGTTCATTATAGACCCTCTGAAGATCTCTTTATAAAATTAAGGCGCGGGTTATGCAAAATGAATACACATTTACTATCGGATTATTCATTATAGACCCTCTGAAGATCGTTAAAAAATTAAGGCGCGGGTTATGAAAAATAAATACACCTTTACTATCAGATTATTCATTATAGACCCTCTAAAGTTCGATTTATAAAATTAAGGCGTGGGTTATACAAAATGAATACATCTTTAATATCGAATTTGTCATTATAGACTCTGATTCGTGTTATAAGAAAACGAACAGTAATGCAATGAATGTTACATTAGCACGATTACCATAACAGTTGTCCTAAATGATTACCTCACATTTTTTAAAGAAATATATACAATTTTTGTTCCACTGTTGTTTAAATAATAGCAAAACTCAGCTGTCTCGCTAATGTAATAGAAGTGGTTTTCCAAAAAGTATTTTTTTTCATATTACACATTTTGAATTTCTAATTTTACCACCGTAATCAGCAATAAAATCAGCATTTATTACGATTTTAAACTTTCAAATTACATTGAAAATACGAAAGTGAAACCTGGCCGTCGTCAAAAAAATTTTAATTTCAACGGATTTTGGAATATTAAAATGTAAATTTATTTTAGTTTTAACGCTGATTACGCTGGTTAAATCAGATTTTCAACATATATTTCACTCAAAAATTAGTAATTTTTACATATTTTAAATGATAACCATTTTTAAGCTATTGAACGAATTTGGCCGGTTAACAAACTTGTTCAAAGCATATAAACTTGATCTATTTTAGTGCCAAGTTTAAATCGAATAGAACTAAAAAAAAACGTGTATTAATTATCCCTCAAAACGTGATCTTGGAATCGGGATCGGTGACTTCAAGGTCTCGGGTTTAGGCCTTACTGTGGGGAAGGTGTAATAGCTTAGAGATATATTAACTTAGAGATTCGTCTTTCTTTCGACAGTTCGTGTTATAACTTAGAGATCGACCTGTTTAATAAGATAGAGGTTCCGTACTGTGTATTAACATAGAGAGTACAGTTCCGTCAAGTGTGTTGCACGGTGTGTATGCGTTGCCGTCGCCGCTGCTTGCAGGCGCTTCAGTATCTTTTATCTAACAAGTAGAATTCGCTTAGTTAAAGAAAGATATATTATTAAAATATAAAGTTTATTTGGATAGGTTTTATTTTTAAAGGCTTATGTGCAAAGCTGTAAATGTATACTAATTTACATATGTAATAGTAATAGTAATAGAAATAATAATATAAAAATATTTTTTGAAGGCTGTTTTATTCAAACCATTGAATTAAAAAAAACAGCCCTAAATTAATGAATTAATATAAACTTACGTTGGTTTTTTCTCGATAAAACACCAATATTTCTATTTTTCTATACAGATAATTGTCAAAAATAAACATTTAGTTATGTTGTTGACCATAGTATTGACAATATATTCAACTGTAAACTGTAAAGTTACTGAAGCGCCTGCAAGCAGCGGCGTCAGCAACATATACACGGAAATGTAGTCTCTAAGTTAATACACAGTACAGAACCTCTATCTTATTACACAGGTCGATCTCTAACTTATAACACGGTACCGTCGGAGGAAAACCGAATCTCTAAGTTAATAAATCTCTAAGCTATTGCACATCCCCATACTGTGATGGCTGCTCAAATGGTTTATTTTAAAATTGAAAGGCGCAAATAAAAGAGATGTGCTGTTTAGGAGTAAATCGTCGCTGGTTCCTTTACAGTTTATTCTCTCGAATCGAAATTTTCTTTTTCAAATTACACTTATCATAAAACCAAAAAAATCTGTTTGTAGCCTTATTTCTGAATCCGTTTATTTTGCGGAAGACGGGGTCCACACGTTTTATTTGGATTCTTTTTGGAGTGTATTGAGCAAAATTTAATTAAAATCGTAAAGCTTATTTTGAGAAATTAAAATTTTTAACAGTTTTTAACTTTTAAACTATTTAAATAAGTTAAGGCAAAAGAGTTACGATAGCCATTATAAAACTGCTAAATGAGTGTTAAATTGGATAAAGAACGTTTCGAAACTTTAAGAAGAAGAATTGTTTTCACAAGTATCGGTACGGATTGTAGAGATTGGTTTTTAATCTCGTCAAGGAGACACCTGCGTGCGTCAATTATTTCCGGTAAACATTTCCCCTGTATTTGTAAACGAACTGCGGGATCGGTGTACCCGCCATTGTTTGACGTTCGGGCGGGAAATTGAAAGTTAAATATTTGCTGTTTACAGTTGGATCGATTCCATCTGCTTATGCAGGGACTTTCTAATTAGATTATTCGTGTAAATTCGGCGCTGGCGTTAAGCCTATTAGTACCGGCTAGACTGGTGTGGTGACTGAGCTACCCTTTGGCTCTAAACTGTTTCTTCGACTCTGATATAATATAAATATTTTTTGCAAAATGGTGGATTTGATGAAATTGTGTATGCTTGTTTATCAATAGTTTGATATATAACACAAATTGCGGCAATTTTCTAGATTTTAGTGTTTTTTTTGTTTTTTTTTTTTTTTAATGAGTTATTAGAGCGGTTATGGTTGTAACACCCTGACACAGATCTTGGTACTAGTTCTAGTCCTAACCTCTGTACCCGAAGAAAGAAGGTACTGTAAAGGAACTGACTGTAAAGGAACTGACTGTAAAGAACCAACTGTAAATAAACCGACTGTAAAGGAACCAACTGTAAAGGAACCGACTGTAAAGGAATCAACTGTAAAGGAACCAACCGACTGTACAGGAAACAACTGTAAAGGAACCAACAATAAAGGAATCGACTGTAAAGGAACCGATTGTAAAAGAACCGATTGTAAAGGAACCGACTGTAAAGGAACCAGCTGTAAAGGAACCGGCTGTGAAGAAACCGACTGTAAAGGACCGATTGTAAAGGAACCGACTGTAAAGGAACCGATTGTATAGGAACCAACTGTAAAGGAACTGATTGTAAAGGAAACGAATGTAAAGGAACCTACTGTAAAGGAACCGACTGTAAAGGAACCGATTGTAAAGGAACCGACTGTAAAGGAACCGACTGTAAAGGAATCGATTGTAAAGGAATCGATTGTAAAGGAACCGACTGTAAAGGAACCGATTGTAAAGGACCGATTGTAAAGGAACCGACTGTAAAGGAACCGATTGTAAAGGAACCGATTGTAAAGGAACTGATTGTAAAGGAAACGACTGTAAAGGAACCTACTGTAAAGGAACCGACTGTAAAGGAACCGATTGTAAAGGAACCGACTGTAAAGGAACCGATTGTAAAGGAATCGATTGTAAAGGAATCGATTGTAAAGGAACCGACTGTAAAGGAACCGACTGTAAAGGACCGATTGTAAAGGAACCGACTGTAAAGGAATCGATTGTAAAGGAATCGATTGTAAAGGAACCGACTGTAAAGGAACCGATTGTAAAGGAACCGACTGTAAAGGAACCGACTGTAAAGGACCGATTGTAAAGGAACCGACTGTAAAGGAATCAACTGTAAAGGAACCGACTGTAAAGGAATCAACTGTAAAGGGACCAACCGACTGTAAAGGAAACAACTGTAAAGGAACCTACAATAAAGGAATCGACTGTAAAGAAACCGATTGTAAAAGAACCGATTGTAAAGGAACCGACTGTAAAGGAACCGGCTGTAAAAGAACCAACTGTAAAGGAACCGACTGCAAAGGAACCGATTGTAAAGGAATCGATTGTAAAGGAACCGACTGTAAAGGAACCGAATGTAAAGGAACTGATTGTAAAGGAAACGACTGTAAAGGAACCTACTGTAAAGGAACCGACTGTAAAGGAACCGGCTGTAAAGGAACCGGCTGTAAAGAAACCGACTGTAAAGGACCGATTGTAAAGGAACCGACTGTAAAGGAACCGACTGTAAAGGAACCGACTGTAAAGGAACCGACTGTAAAGGAACCGACTGTAAAGGAACCGACCGTAAAGAAACCGATTGTAAACGAACCGACTATAAAGGAACCGATTGTAAAGGAACAGATTGTAAAGGAACCAACTGTAAAGGAACCGACTTTAACCATATCACGAGTCTAATCCGATAAGGGATGGAAATATCCGCACTGTGACCTTGAGCAGGTTGGAATCGTAGAAATAAACTGAATATATGTGAATAGGAATATTTTTATTTCAAAGCGCCTGTACGTGGTTATTCATGAGCCATGTGATAACACCGCGCTTTCCCGCTATTAATCCTGTTAATGCCGTAAGCTTTCTTTCTGTTAACGCTGATCCCTCGTCCTCACCCTCTAACTCGTCGTGATTCAAACTGGGCAAAAAAATCAATTTCGGTAATAGCTCGGACAAGGTCTTTACTCAGCAAATTCTGTACAACGGTCTCAAAATGGCGGTCGTTTCAAACTAAAAGAAAATCATAACGTTAATACCTTACTGGGAAGTTGAACATTTTATTATTTCATATATTTCTTTTATTTATTGTAGAATATTTTTGAAAATTCGATTTCATCAAAGTAATTAGCAGCTTTTAAAATATATTGAATGAAATCGAATTTGACGACAATTGAGGTTAATGTTTTGTAGGCTGTTGCATTACAGTCTGTAAATTGCCTTGCAGATATTAACGCTAATTACGATGGTGAAAATAGATTTTCAAATCGGTAAGAAAAAAATCAAGTTAGAAATTTGCTTCCATCACATCAGCGAGACGACAATACGACCGGTGAATCCATCAACTGTTTCAGTTGAGTTCGCCTATTCCACTCGGTTATTGTTAACGTGAGCCACTACTTCACAGTGTTTTCTAAATACACCAACTTTTTCAAACTCCGTCGTTGTGGAGTTTCGTGGTCAACACATTAATAATACATCCCCTTTACATGCAGCAAGGGGCGCGGTTTTTTTATACATACATTTTGATGGGAAAAGTTTTGACTTAATAGATTTTGTTGAGAAATATTTCCGCGCAACCATTAATAAACTTTGTCGACGGGCGGGGGGCGGGGGCGTAAACAAGTATACATTATGCCTGATCATCCTGTCGTTGTAATATATCAGAAGTTATTCTTTAAAAAATATATTAATAAACATTTTGATTTATCTTTGATATTCATTCTATTTGTTCGTAAATAGAGTAATAAAATTGGGACGCGTTATGTTTTGGTGAACACTAAAATATTGATAAAAGTGCTTAATGTAACAGATTTATTTATAGAATTTACAAAATAAATTATTGTAAAATTTATAGAAACATGTTATAAGATTACACGAAATTAATTCAAGTGAAACAAAAATAATTTATACAATTACGTACTCAAGAGCAACTTGACTCGAGCTACTTATTTAGTCAAAGTCAGTAGATGAAGCCTTTTAATTAAAAAGGTTAAAAGTAGTCAGCCAACTGACTTAGTTCCACCATGAGTTCGGGAGTGCATATGTAATTGACTAAACTGTCGATTATCGATTGTATATGCGAAAAAACCAACTAAACTGTCGATTATCGATTGTCTATGCGAAAAAAGTATCAAGCGGAAAAATTCTCAATTGTTTAATAGATCAGAAAACTAAAAAAAATATCCATCCATTGTTTAGTTGATCAACAGCGTCAAGCAAAATAATCCTTGATTGTTTATTTGATAAAGAGCATCAAGCAAAATATTCTGCGATTGTTTAGTTGGTTTAACAGTGTTGAGCAAAAATAATCCTTGATTGTTTAGTTGATCAACAGCGTCAAGTTGATTAACAACATCAAGTAAAATTATCCGTGATTGTTTAGTTGATAAACTGCATCAAGCAAAATAATTCTCGTTATTCATTTGATCAAATACGTTAAGCAAGTCTTAATTGTTTAGTTGATCAGTAGGGTCAATAAAAATAATCTTTAATTGTTCAATTGATTAACAGCGTCAAGCACAGAAATCCTCGATTTTTAAGTGATAAAAAGCATCAAGCAAAATAATTATCAGTTAATCAAAAGCTTCAAGCAAAAAATATTATTCTCGATTGTTTAGTTGATCAACATCGTCAGACAAAATAATCTGATATTGTTTAGTTGATCAAGAGCGTCAAGAAAAATATCCCTCGATTATTTAGATGATCAATAGCATAAGGCAAAATAATCCTGGATTGTTTATTTGATCAACAGCGTTAGCCTAAATAATTATAGATTTTTAGTTATTCAACAGCTTCAAGCAAAATGATTCTTTAATGTTCAGTTGATCAAAAGTTTCAAGATTCCTCAGTTATTTAATTGATCAATATCGTCAGGAAAAATAATTTTCGTTTATTTAATTGACCAACAATGTCAGGAAAAATAATCAACGATTATTTACTTGATGAACACCGTAAGGCAAGATTATTCTCGATTGTTTAATTTATTTAGTTAATTTATTCATGTCTTTTGTCATCTTTCCATTTTTATATAGTCAATTAAAAAAGAGCTAAAATCAATTAAAAAGAACTGATCACTCTCATGACGGGCAGGCGAAAATACTGTATAGTTTGAAAACTCGATTTATTAGCAATGTATCGATTGTGTGCGCATTGTACGCGACTAAACTATTTATTTCGCGTTAATTAAAGATAAGTGGGCGATTTCAGCCAAACATGACTAAACTGTCGATCGATAAAAAGTATTTAGGCCTACCGTGTGCGCTTGTCCTGAAGGTTATAAAAAAAATAATTATTTTCTAATTATCGCTTTACAACGTTTTATGTTTTCCGATGTCCAATCGCCATTGCTCTCGATCCTTCCTAAAATCTCCCAGTACCATTATAATAAAAAGCGGAGCAATTTGTAATATCCTAATAATTAAACAATATGAATTGAACAGGTTTGTTGTAAAAAAAAGTGTATCTCATAAAAAATGCTGATCAGAAAAACAAGTAAATGCACTTAATGTTGGCCTTAAACTACGTCTAGGTAAATGAACCAAAATCTCAATTATATCATCATCAGAACTACATGGATATTTAATTAAATGAACCTGTATGTTATTGATTTTAATCAAACACTGTAACAAACCGTGCGACATTTCGTAATATGAAAGTAAACACAGCCTTTTGAATAAAAGTAGTCGTTGGCGATAGTTGGAAGGAAGTGAATATATGTTTACAAAATAAATCGAAAAGCGATTGGTTTGAAATAATAATCACAAATTTATGAGTCATTGTAGTATATACATTTCAATACATATAATTGTTTTTTTAATAGACATTTTTACAGGGCATTACAGTATGTCGTTGTAAACGATATTTGATGTAAGAATGATTTCTTCTTGTACTTTTTGTATTTCATTTTCTTTAATGAATACAAACATGTTAGTTGATTTAGTTATCCTTGAAAAGGCTGCATACAATTGTCCATGAGTAAAGACGACGGGCAGGGATAGGGGACTGTCAGTAGGACCACATAACCTATAAGTTTATTGACTTTTAAGTAAATATTGAAATTGTTCTAAAAAGTAACATTTGTCATGCAAAAAAGTAACATTTGTAATGGATTGTCTATTGTCTGATTTGTTAATATGCATGCGAGCTGCATATCCATGATGCCGTTATGCCAATGTCAGTTAAAAGGGTTTTTATGTTAAAATTGTCCATAAAACAGTAAGTTTTATCGCAAAATCTTTTTGCAATGTCAGAAGCCGGTTAAAAAATGTTTCTAAAGATACTCATTTATGCCTGTACGAATAGTATGTGCTGAGAAAAAGGAATGTTGACTCGAGAAATATTATATATGAAATAAGTAAAGAATCTGCTTTATACAAACTAATGTTTACTTAAAACTAAAGTTTAACAAAACTAATAAGCACTTTTATCGATTGTAAAACATAATCTTTAAATGCATATTTAAGCACTGTTTAAAGTAGCTGCACAGGTTAGTTACTTTAACAAGCGTATAACGGTCTGTTAAATTTCTAGCAATACAACATTTAAACTTGGATTAAACCTTAAAGCTCCGTTATTTTAAAGTGTGATTTTTTAATACATGTTTTTGCAACCCAATTTTATGTATAATAAGGCTTTAAGATTAATTTAAATGTATTTATATAATTTAATGAACTTTTTTGCAACCGGGTAAAAAACATTTTTTGTTTGTCTGAGCAATGCATCTTAATCAATAAACTGTTAAGCGATAATTCGTACTTCAATCTCAAATTTTAAACTAAAATTGTTGTCGAAAATTCAATTCTATATCAACAGTTACGGTACGCAGCTGTCTCGATTGCGTGATGCAAGCAAATTTCCAAACACTAACAGAATTTTTATAAAGTCAAACATTTCGGAACTCGGAACCTTGGCTTTCAAATATCCGTTGATCCATTCCAAAATTGTAATTCTCAAAATCCTTAATACATAAATTTTCCTTATGCATTTTTGGGAAACGTTAATATCTGCATATTAGCGTTTCCTTCCCCCTAAATTTCATTCTGAGCATATAACAACGTGTTCCAGATGTCATGATCAATGCTCGTTTCTTTGTCACGGTTCTGAGTTTCACCATGATGTCGTTAAATTGCATTATTTACCAAAGAAAATATGCTAATAATTTCAGAGATAAGAAATAAATTTGGCAAAATATGTTGTAAACATGTTATTAAATAATAATCCCTCAAAACCGGTTCAACGGTAAAAACTTCATTATGCAAATAGTTGTCGTATTTCGTCGGCGACATCAGCTGTTTTAGTGACATCTGTCATTAATTAATGAGAGACTTTGTTTGCAGCAATTATCTGTGAATCGCCCTGCACAAGCGGGAGCCGCCTAAGATAAGCGCCATTCTTCTTAGCCCCTGCAGGGAGCCGGAGTGGGGGAGGTAAATAAGGGCTATTACAAGGGGGATTTGTTTGCGAAGGATTACAGTTAATTTCTGTAAAAATCTGTCAAACGCTACTCGGAGTTAGGGTTAAATATATTATTTGTTTCTAAACTTATGTTATTCAATTAGAGTTAACTTTATTTGTATACAGTATTTTATTTTTATGAATTTCTGTTGGAGCAGCCAATCATAGACTCAGAACCTAGCCATTAGTTCTCTAAGTAACTTTTTGTAAGATTGCTATTATATCAATATAGGGTCTACAGGAAATATCCGACTGTGTTTATATACACAGGAAATATATTCGCATATACAGGAAAAAAATATATATAGCGTTATAAATCAGTGTATGTGTGTGTGTGTGTGTGTGTGTGTGTGTGTGCTAACAGAGAAAAAATAATGAAATACAAGGTATAAGTAGATAGTTTTTAATGCAGTAAGCGTTTTTGCTTAAGCCCACAAAATTGGAGATTTTAGGGACAGGTAAGAAATATTAAGTTACAAAATTTTCGTATTCTTGAGGATGAAAAAATATTTACTTTACAACTTAAATTACGAAAGTGCTTACTTACTTACTTATTAAAATAACTTTTCATAATAAACGCTTAAATTATTATTTTTTTTTAATAATATACCCTCAAATTATTTTCCTGCAATGTGCAAGTCTATAGTAAAGCTGGAAAGCGGCAAGCAAATTAATGTGAAATTAGTTTTTGTGTTTACCAGTCCTTTTAAATTCTTCTGTACTCAGCAGGTTTTTAGCTACCACCAAAATGTTCAATTTTTTGGAAGCGCAAAGTTTCCCTTACGCTAAAAACGTACAGCCTCATGCCTTACAAACATTTTATGTATTTGGTTTATTCCAACTAAAAGATTATTCGGGGACCCTCACATATTTTACTAACCGAATTTTTTTATAGCGTTTTTGGACTACACTCTTCGAGATTTTGGGTTCGAGACGTAGTTACTGCTGAAGCTTTACCCTTTCCGTTAACGGCGTACCCATGACCTTATAAACCTAAATATCAGTTAGGTGCGTGGGTGTTTCTGGAGAGGGTTGTTATGCTAACAACAATCAAATCAACAGCGATCAACACAAATCGCTTTAGGTTTAGCGATTTGGGCTGATTTCATAAAAATTTTGCACAGAAAAAATTATTTGGTGTAATAGTTTCTAAGCCTTCTAAGCCTACCTACTTCACCTTAAACCGCTGCAGTGCCCTTGGCGAGCTCCAAAATCTTGCATTTATTTGTTTGCTGATGTCCAAAATGTCTCCTTCTTTTGGGCTTCAGGACCCATTCGAGGTGTATATGTGCTGCAGTTTCAACACCCTGCTTGCACAGACGACACTGAGATTTGTTATAATCCCACCTTATGTAGATGACTCTTATCCAGATGTGGCCGTGCCCTGTGATCATGACAACGACCTGCTTCAGCGACCTCCTGTTGAACTGAACAAGCGTCTTTGTCAGAGCAGGGTTTGTTCCCGTTAGAAGATGTTTTCCTGATCGTTTTCCAAACGAACGTTACCTTCATTGTTTGAAATGTGTTTTTCCCTAGCCCACTTTCTTACTACACCTCTTGCAGTTGTACGCCTGATCCCTCCTGCAGGCTCTGATCCTCTATTGACCATCAGGTCTGCTTTTTCGTTTCCCTCAATCCCGCAATGCTCAGGCACCCACCATATTAGAACTTGACAGTACACAAAGGGAGCAGAGGTAATCCCATAGCAATTAGAATGACATTTGTACAGGGCTGAGTGCTTTTATTGCACCTTGGCTATCTGAAAGTTTTAAATGTCCTTACTCTTAAATCTTTCTTCTAACTCTCGATAAACACATGTTGAGATTGTGCAAATGTCAGTTTGGAACCTTCCTAGGCTACTTTCAAATGTTGCCCCAGTAATTTCGCAGTAACCTTTATATCCAGACTGCCCACCAGTGATCCGCCTTTTTAGCAGACAAGCTGACCAGGAAGTATCGGTCGTTTACCCTGTTCTCTCGTGAATGGACAAGAATTGTGAAAGATCGAGTGAAGATACACTCAGCACGCATGCTCAGCTTGTGTGACACGCAGCCTTTTGGGACTTTTTGACGATATCGGATTGCCTTACCTCGAGATTGTGATGCCTAGCCAACCTGTCTCACCTCCGACATTATGACTATGTCAAGAGCCCGTAACGTTCGCATTTAACGCCGATCCGTACTTCTCATTATTCTAAGTGGCGTGAAGTAGGGCGTTAAGAAATAACAAAATAAATACTTTTAATTATAAATTAATTAGTTTAAAATGCTCGTTTAATCACATTCTAACGTTAATTATAACAGTGAAATCAGATTTTCTTCCGACCTACTTTATCACTTTTTGAAAATACGTTTCAAATCATATGCGTGCGTGCGTGCATGTTTGCTTGCGTACGTGTGAGCGCGTGCGTGTGTGCGCACCAGTGTGTTCGTGTCTGTGCGAATGTGTGTGTGTGTGTGTGTGTGTGTGTGTGTGTGTGTGTGTGTGTCAGTGTTTAGAAATATTAAAAAAATATTTGTCCTATTTTTTTAAAAATCAGATTCACAATCGTAATCAGCGTTGAAATCTGCATAAATTAGCATTTTAATTTCTGATGTTCCGTTTTGATTGCTGCCAATGTTTATTTTGTATTTTAAACGTAATTCTAAAATTAATAATGCTAATTTCCTCAGTATATATGCGATATTCACTTGTAATATTTCCCGCAGAATATTGCTTACAATATTTTATTGCACACTAAACAACAACACAACACTGGCTACAGCGTTACAAAGGTGACGTGTTCAACATCAGCTGTGTACTCTCCCATAATGAACACCACTATCAAACACCATTGTACACAGTCTATTGCCCGCCGGCATCTTACCTCCCGCCAGTACTATTTGCTAACTGTAATTAACATCTGACATCAAGAGATTTTATTAATTAAGAATAATTAAACATCAATCTCTGATGGACGCAATCTATGTAATTGTTTGGGAACTAGTTGACCTTAGCTGAAGTTCATTTTGTAGGGAACAATTCATCAACGCCAATACTATTAAATATTGATTTCCGTTATTCTGTGTTAGTAGGTCACTGGTAGCTAATTAACAACCCTTAAAACGTTAGGGGTGAATTTGTTTTGGCTTCTTTTCTCACGGTGGTTAATGTTTGAAAACACTAGTACAGATTTGCATTTATTAGCAAATTTCAGTTGGAAAATTAGATATTGGAGACATTATAGAAACACCCACACCCGGGACCTTGAAACGAGCGTCGATCCTCGCCTTTACGTCACGTTTTAAAAGGTCGTTAAAATTGTTATATGCTTATAAGTATCAGTAATATAGGTTTTTTGTTCCAATGTGATATTATTTTAGTACAAAAATTGTTTTTTTTTTTAGTAACTAGGACAAGTTTATTGCCATGTAAATCCGTACAACAGTGACAAAATGGAGGCCGTTCCAAATTTTTAAAATTTTACCTTACCTTTTTTGAAAATTTAATTTCACCATTGTAATCAGTGCTAATAGCTGAATAAGTTATGACATTTTAAATTTTGAAATTACGAAGATTAACCGGACAGCGGTCAGGGTTCATTTTCGGGTTTGTAGTGGCATTTGAAAGTTTAAAATCCTAATTTTAGTTCCTAATAGCTTTAACTCGTTACCCAGCAATATCCGTTCAACAGTTTTAAACCTACAGCTATTTTTCTAAATATTTTTTTTAAATCATTACGTTTTTGTATTACTTTTTTTGAAAATATTTTTTAAACTTAAATGTTAATGAAGATTTTAACGATGATCGTCATTCAAAAAACATGTATTCAAAACTATAACTTTTTTTAAAGTCGGAGAGCCAATAATGTATATGAAAACAGTAAGCACACTGGTAGACTTACATTCACTTCGAGAATATTAATAAAATTAATAAACAACAAGCTTGATGCTTTTTTACATGTTTATATTTTTTCCTCGTATAAATAAATTGCTAATTTAGCCTAAAGAAGTTTACATTTCAAAAATATCGTTGGAAATTCGCTATTTCCATCACAACAGCGAGACAGTTGCGTGCGGCGAAATTCCGTTAAATTAAATTCCACGCGAATAAAGTGAAAATTGTCTTCAGTTAAATAAGTATACAAGGGATGCCTTTGAGAACACTATCTGCACGTGATTTAATTGTGGAAATTTAACAGTTTGGAAAGGACAAAGAGTTTGCAAATTGAGTCATAAACATTCTGACTCCAGAGCTGGCATTAAAGTTGGGAAGCACTTTTAGTGAAATATTTTAAATCCGTTCAAAGCTTCTTTGGCAAGAAACTGTGAGGGCTGAGATAAACCGAAAACATACTGCCAGCCACAGCTAACTCGATATCAGTTCTCCAACTTGTTTAAATCTCGTGTCCAAATGTTCTAATCACCGACTAGCAAATCTTTTAATCTTTCTTAGCTTAACTACCCCGAACAGTGTTTCTTCTGCAGAACTTTGTGTGCAAAGTAAAAACACATTTTGCAGATAAAGTTTGCACTCAATGATAACGGCAAACGCTTAAGTTGCAAAGTTGCTTTTCTTAATAACTTTCGAAACTTTTGGCTATAATCGTTAAGTAAATGCGTTTTAGTGATAAAACTATTATGAATTGGAATTGTTGCTAATTCCTGAACTTACCTAATTTATGTTAATAGTTAGTGAGCAACGTTTGCTTATATACAGGGTGTGCTTTAAATGACCCTTCATTCCATTATGTATCGTTCCGTTCGTTATTGTGCAATTAAAACGAATTGCCAAAAACGTTTGTTGATTACGTACTTTAGAAATGATCGGCCATCATGGAAATACCAAGACCCATGGCACGAAGGAATTTCGATGAACACAAATCCTGCATTCTATAGAACTTATTTGAGAGTACAGATGTGTGTAGGCCTATACAGTTTTTGTTTGATTCAAAACTTGTACAATTTTTTGAACTATTATGTAAATAAAAATAGGTTATTTATGAAATTATTTAATGACCTCCTCGAAACGTGACAGTGTAAGGATCAGCGCTAATTTCATTGTCTCGGGTCTGGGTCTTACAATGATGGCTGCTCCAATAGCTAATATTTCGATTGAAATTCGCCAATAATCATTGTACGCAACTTGAAAGTGCCGGTAATTAATTTTTTAATCTTTTTTTGTAATCATTTTTAAAATCCGTGCAAATTTTCGTTTTAAATTGTCAATACAGGTCTACAATATTGAGTGAATATGTTTGTGTGAAAACAGATTTTCAGAAAAAGTGTCAAAAATGTTAGAAATTCGTTTGAATCACGTCAGCGAGACAGATGCGTGAGCTAAAGTTATTCAAATACTAAAACGCCGCAAGGCCAAACGTGTTTATTCGCTCGCCATATCGGTTCACTTAGGAATTTCATTTGCTGAACTCGTATCTCCAACGGAAGCAGCATGCCCGTTTCAATGGTCACACGGGCACCGGAATGCGCCGCGAACGCTTTCATTAAAGGTTTGAACCGAAGAAATTTATGCGTTTGATGTCTGAATTTAATAACACGCCGCGCAGCGAATACTTTGTCTTCCAAGTCGAGCAACAGTTAAGACGTTAAGGGAATTATTGATAGCCGAAGTTGGCAGCAGTGTGTTGTTTCCATAGACGCCGGGATGTCCATAATTTATCGACCAACTTCTAGCGTGCAAATTAATTTAGTAAACACGTTGGTAAATACAACGTCTGGTAATTAATTTGAGGTGAATTACGTCTCGACTCTGGGAAGCTTTCTCCGTCATCGATTTATTAATACATTACGATTATAAACTTCGGCGGGTACTTAATAATCGCGCACGCAGCTGTCTCGCTCATGTGGCGGAAGCGGAAAGTAAGCACCGTC
Source organism: Callitettix versicolor (assembly GCA_022606455.1). NCBI lineage: Eukaryota > Metazoa > Arthropoda > Insecta > Hemiptera > Cercopidae > Callitettix > Callitettix versicolor. Next base: position 63,143,792 of record CM040185.1, read on the forward strand.
GGGTTCGTTTTCGTATTTTCAATGATCTTTGGAAATTTTAAAAGTTTATTTATGCAGATTGTAACGCTAGTTACGATAGAGAAATAATATTTTTAAAAAAAGCACAAAATAAAAAAAAATATGATTTTGTTAACTGCTTAAAGGATTTTTTATGTAACGAACGAGTTCAGGATATTAACAAAATCGATTTTTGTTTCAAATTTGAATCAAATCCTACTAAAATTTCAAATAACAAAAGAAAGACTCCTCCAAAAGTGATCTAAATGATCGGGGCTCATTCCTAGGTCTTACCATTAAGGCCGCTCCAATTGCTCACAAATTGAGAGTAATTAAAATTTGTCTGTTATTGAACTAAAAAATGAATCGTGTATCGTGTTTTCTTTTCCTTTTTTATTTTAATTACGATAATTTGTTCGAAAACACGACAAATTAACATATCTTGTTTTTAACAACAAAACTTATAACTTGTTATAGCATATCAGCTGTTCAATGAAATCAGCTGATCGTTACGAATTAATATAAAACAACTGATCTTTTACTATAACTACCAAAATTAAATTAACTATTCATTTCATATACTTAAATCGGGCTTCGTAGTTTCCGTAGTGTAGTGTTATCGGTTCGATCTCGGGCGGAAACAATAATTTTTAATTATAAATAATTTAATATGAGATTTGCGACGCTCAAAATATACTCTTACACTGGTGTGTTAATATAAACATGTTCCTCGCATCAAACCCATCACAACCAGCCCTAAAATATGATACGTATTAATACTATTTGTCTGTAGTGGTCTTCAATACTCAGTAGTCGCTGGGAGAAGATGGTGATTATCCTTTTTTGCACTGGTAACTCCTTGTTGATGCATGGATTTGTGATGTGTCGCGGGGACCCGCCACAAAGCGAGTTTTGTAGAGAATCGTGATGGTTTCAAAAACATGCGGCGTATATGTGGTTAGGGCAACTGTTTACAGAAGTGCTTCGGCCATTGACCGGGTACGGTTATTCCAGTATGGTCTAGATATTTTTCATGAAATTTAAAATTTATTTATAAAATATTATTGTAGGGTTCTTCACAGTCCTGCAACAAATTGTTTATTTTTTGTTACTTGTTTTCTTTGTTAATTATTTCTAAGTATGTTTGTTTCTTTAATTTATTTTGGTATTATTTTAAGTCCAGTTACTAGTCTCGCAGTAAATTGTGTATATCTTGTTGCTTTTAAGGTATATTATTGTTAAATAGTTTTAGGTAGTCTAATTTAATAACATTGTTGTAATTGTTCTTGTTTTTTTCCAATTTGTTTCGCGCCATGGCGGTAATAACCTTTACGGTTTTTCGCCGGGAAAATCCAATAACACAATAAATAACCCAAATCACAGCGACTGCTATACAAATTTATTTGTATAATAACTGTTCTTTTTCAAATTTTGTATTATACCAAAACGGAACAAAACTAGTAAACCGGTTTTAGAAAAATTTGGCATATTTTAAAATTGTTTTCAATATCTCCCAAACAAAATAGCAGGCTTCAAGTTTTATATGGATGTTTGAAGACTAATAACATTTATGCTTTGATCAAAACTAATGCATTTATGCTCCCGATTTTTCGCTCATTCGAAGTAACCTACATTTTGTACTCTTAGTGTAATGAGCAATAATATTAATTTAAAAAAATATATTCGTAAGATTGAAATTGCAAGAAAAACGAAGCAGTAACTGGAGCGTGTACAGCACCGCAAGTACAGGAAACAAAGTTTGGAATTGCTTTCAAGGCGCTGAACAATTTCGTTATTGCAGCAGTTTGAAGTTGGTTGGTTACCACAGACATCTGTTTGGGCTTCGGACAAAATTGACTAATGCAAATTGTGTTTCGGCTGCAAGACTCGCACGCTTCACTTGTCTACAAAACACTGCCTACTTAATTGCGTTCCTCAGCGGAGCAAACATTCGGATTTAACGAAAAACAAAAACCGGGTTTCTGGAAATTTCAGAAGTATGTGTTAAAATTGTATGGCTGAATTTTTAAATATAAAAGTCAGTTTCAAGACTTCTTCAGGTTTTTAAATCTTTCTTGTATCTGTGCAGCTTTAGCGCCTTACCTCTAGCTTATACTACTTTCACTCATCTAATGCAGAACAATTCTGAAGCAGGCGGTTGTAGCGGGGAGAATCATGCTGATCTCGTCTTCGAAGCTAAAACTTTTCAGAGAAACGTCCAGGCAAACTTGATTGTGGGAAGTGAAAACGTAGTTTTAAATAAAAATTCTAGGAATGACTAGAACTTAGTAGAACTCAAAACCTTAGTAGAAAAGTATTTCTTAGAGCAAGTAAAACTTCCTTTCAAGCAAAAAAAAAAAACTATTCGATTGTAACAAAAATACTACTGCCTAAAAAAGACACAGGAAGGTAGGCGGACATTATTACTAGATCATTGCACTGCTCAACTAGTCAGTTCCAGTGGTGCTGAAAGGATTACAAAGTTGGTTGATGTCCTTTATCAGTATCTTTTGGGTGAATTCACAGAGGATTTAGCATAATCATAGAATTTGTTCAAGCAAAAGGTAAAGAAAGAGCTTTCCAGTATTTTGGTAAATACGAAATAGGACATCGTTGGGGCTAATACTCAGTTTGATCAGGAATAATTCGATTCTTTTTTTTTATTTGTAAGAATCGTTGATTTAAAATAAGTGGTTACGAATGATATATTTGGGGAAATCAAAGCTTTTTTGACAAAAACCTACGTGTACACACCAAATCCTTGCGTTACGTCGCCAGCGACGTGCTAAAACAGACAGACAGACGGAAAGACGTTCAAATTAAAACTACGTTTTTTGACTCAGAAAATCTGTAAACGATAAATATCTATTGATATTATGGGGTAGCTCAGTCGGGGTATTATGGCTGGTCTGTTCGTTAAAATTGGTGAAAACAATGGACAGGCTCCAAATTTACGCAATTCAAGGTCGTAGATATTTGGCGGAGGCAGCTGAAGTGAGCAGCTGATGAGTCTAGCGATCCCACCGTACTTCTAGCTCACTCTCTCTCACTCATACACGTTCACTACTTTACATAGCTTGACTAACTCTAAAGTGTAAAAGCGACCCGTGCTGATGGAGTGAATGACAACGGTTTGATGGTGTTTTAAGACCTGGCGACCTCCAAGTGTATCTTAAAGACCTTACCCGTGCATGCAGGACTAGGTATGGGCTACATCACTACCCCTAGCTACTCACGTTTCTATGAGTAATAATGTAAATAGTATGAGTGGGAAATTATCGCACAACAAAAAGCTGGCCAAATGGATCAGAACCTCCGTAACGAGGGTCAAAAGAAAGAAAATTTGAAAGGGAATCAGCAGAGCAAACAACTTCAAACCTCAGCAAGAAACTGGGAAGTCACCAATTAGAAGTGTGGGAGCTACCCACCTTGAATCCCCTCCAAATCCTAGACTTTATAAGCAAACTAGTGCTGTAGATTGCGCTGTAACTGAACATCTCGAAAACATAGAAGTGGCGCAATAAATTTATGAAGGTCGTAGTTCTGTAGTAACTCTACAGATTCATTGATTCATTCGAAGCATTTCCGTTTGTTCATTTTTATTGCAAAACAAACAAATATATTTATTCACGTTTGTGTAACGTTATTAAATTCTGATACTTTTTGGAATTCGATTCTATCACGGCAACCGAGACATCTGAATGCGCTATTATTTCCATTACTAAAGTTTTAACAGAAACATAGCAATAAAAAAGCACAACAAAAAGCTGGGCAAATTGGGCACAAACTCCGTGATGAGGGTCAAGAGTAAGGGGGAGAAACTGAAACGGAATTAGCAGACCAATCAACTCCGCAAACACCTCAATAAAAAATTGGCGTCATCAATTAGCAGTAGGGGAATTACCTACCTTGAATCCTCTACAAAGCCCTAGACTGTATGAAGAGGCTAGAGTTGGAAAAGGCGCTGTAACTGAACATCTCAGGAATATGGAAAGGGGGCGCAATAAATATACAAAGGTTGCAGTGCAATAACAACTTTAGAAAGTCATTCATTCGAGGTCGTACGTTCGTCTTTATTATTGACTAAAGTATAAACGTTAAAGAAATTGGCAATCAGGGTCTTTGATTGCCGACAGGAGTTTAAGGACACTTATCTATAACATATACAAATATAAAATATCAATCTTGTAAAATATACCCAACTATTAATGCTCTAGTAATTGTGATGGCTGGGCTGGACATGTAGTGCAATGGCGTTCGTTAGTAATTCAAATATTATTTAATGACTTATTTATATTACAATTTTCAAGATATGTATTATAATGGTTTTAATTATAATTTTAATATTTTTCATTTACATTATTTACATAAATTTAAACAAAAAGTACATTAGCGTGTTTTGAACTCACGTCTTTCAGTTACCAAATCATCATTGCGCTGAGCCAAGAATGCACATAAAAACAATTAGCTCACTGGTAGACTTAAATTCACTTCAAGAATACTAATAATGTGTATACGGTAAGTTATTCTAGCTATCGCGAATTTGTATTTTTCTCTCGCGCAAGAAGTAAAAAACTTTTCACTTCTAAAATCATGCTTTATTCGATAGCAATAAAGAATATTTGTAATTATCCTTTTCCTGACGTATTTATTGTTAAAAATTTGTGATGTACAATCCACGTGACTTACTTAAATTGATTTTCACTCGATTGTAACGAGGCTTGAGAACGCTCGCACTTGTACAAGCGATATTTCAAGCCTAATTAGCTGTCGGTATTAGCACATGTGTACTCGTATTTCAATGTACTTTCACAGAACGTGTAACCTAACCTAACCTAACCTATATTCAACGCCGTAACGAAGAACAATTGTTCTCTTATCACTAAAAACAAGTACACGTGCTTAACTCAGGGAGTTACCGACAGAAGCAAGCTTTTGTTTATCATATCTTGCTGAATATATAATTAGTTTGAAGATATGTTTACAAATACCTTGTTTTGTTTAAATAAATACGTGAACTTAGCTTAGATATTATTTACTCTAGTTATAGTAAAAGATCAGCTGTTTTATATTGTTGCGTAACGATCAGCTGATTTCAATGATCAGCTGATAGGCTATAATAAGTTTCAGGTTATGTTGTTAAGAACTAGCAATATTAAAAAAAAATTATATAAACGTTTATATTAGTTTCGAATGTATTACAAACGGTTACAATGTTCACGTGTTCTTCAACTAAGGAAAATACCGAAACGAAAGCAACACAACGTTTTCATATAATATGCTTGCACTGCTACAGAAAAAGGAGGAAGATAAAGAAAGAGACAGAAATAGATACGAAATTCGTTTGCTCGTTCGTTCCATATTTCCGTTACATTTTCCCGTTCGGGACGCTTTTTTCACTCCTCTCGCCAAAGCTAGCGTTAAAAGGTTCGCTTCAATTATAAAAAACGTTGAAATAGTAACTTGTCTCACAGGCAATCTCACCTTGTAAATAATTACACCTTTGCTTCTGAAGTTACTGCGTATTGACGCTTTAGTTATATAGGTAACCTAATGTCGTGTAATGTCCAAACCTGGAGACTAAACTAAAATAAATAATAACCGCACGCATCTGTCTCGCTGACGTAATGAAAGTGAATTTCCAACTATAATTCTTTTCGAAACTCATATTCCACTACCATTTCCGGCAATAAAATCTTAATATATTAACATTACAAAATTTCAAATTGCAATGAAAGTACGAACATGAACCATGACCCTCGTCTAATTAAAACGATGGATCTTTAAAATTCAAAAATGCTTATTTACGCAGTTTTTAAAGCCGATTACTTCGCGAAATCAGATTTTCAAAAATTTTAAGACGAGAACATTTTAGTTTTATATTTATACATCGGCACTTTCAAAAAATAATCTCGAGTTCAGAATAATAGAAACGAGAATGAATAACGTACAGTCAACTGTAAGCGATAGTAAATATTGTTGATTGTAATCAGTGATGTAATGACTAAATATCAATTAATTTCCTGTAATATAAATTCCTATTATTGAAGTAGATTTGTTTGTTTATTGACCGAGCGAAGCGATGTCTCCGTTTCAACTCGACCGTTCGGCATTTGGTTTGTGTATTTGTTACGCAGTTTTGGCCAAACGCATAAACCGATTGTTTTGAAATATGGTACGAAAGTACTTTGTGTAACGCCCGAACGTTTTATGTGTAAGATTTTTTCTCATTCCGTTTCATGATGGCGGGCTCTCATTCGAAGTTGCTGGCCATTTCCTTTAATACTGGCTGAACGGTAAAACCTGTCATAATTTTGTTCGCTTCACTGAGAAAGAGCGTAAAATTGGTCAATAAAGTAGGTCGGGTAAGTTTTTTTTTATATAAATATGACAATTACCAGTTAAATTGGCAAGGAAAGTTACAAGCGCTGCCACAGAGCGCTCTGTATATTAATTAATACAATTAATACTACAAGATCTACTGTTACTGGACTACTATAATACTATTATAATAATAATTGTCAAAGTATATATATTGTGCTATAAACTAAAAACAAACATATGTCTTTTTTCTTCGCTGAAGAGACTCCAACGATTGCAATATAACTTAGAAAAAAATAACGATATCGATATCTCGGTGAATCAATATTTGAGAAAATTGATTTTAATTATAAAAACGCGACTAGTACGGCCCATATAAGTATCTAACCTAAAAAATATAATTTCAATACAGCGAAGCTAGTTCATTATATTATAATTAATTAATTAGCAAAATAGATTCTTGTGGTAGAAGAAGAAGAGTCGATAATGGAACCTATCTCATTAGATCTAACCTATTTACAACAGACGTTGTTAGATTAACCACTGCTTCTGAGTAACAACTAACAATTGAAACTTTAACTGGATACGAGTTGATTGGTTCTTCGCAGAGCCGTGGCTGGACGCTAATTAGAAACATTACCAATTAGTGGCAAATTTTTCATCTCTTCGTTGTACCAGTGGTGTTATTAATAACGTCAGCAATTAATGTACTCAGTGATACAAATTATTTAGTACGTTCTTAGGCAGAACGATGTAAGCTAGTTGTATGAACGTTTTAACGCCGATATTTTCACATTATGATAGTCTCAATGCAGTGTGATAAAGTTTCGCCCAAATTCATTTTTTTAAGTAGGCCTCTACAACAAAACGAAGGTTGACATACCTATTATAATCTTCTTTATCCCTAGTAATAATGAAATTATTTTGTTGATCAAGTTCACTTTCCTTTGCTAGCTAATGTTACGTCAGTAATTTTTGATAATAAAGGTAATCCAAAATATGTCAAAAAAATAATAAAACAATGACAGGATGGGAAAGGCAGATAAACGTACTCAAAATAAAACTGGTTGTGATTGATGAAAATTCCAGTTTAACTATGAAATTAAAAAATAGCATCATTTTTCGAAAAAGTGGTAGTTCAAAAGCAAATTTAATAAAAGCAAATAATATCTACAGTAGGATTTGTGTTATTTTTGTGGTTTACTAATTAAATTTTTTTATTCAGAATTTCATAAATTGCAGTACTTCGTACACATTCATATATCACAAACTTTGAGCAAAATCTTTGCAGCTGATTTTTATTCATTCTTTTCTACAGTTCCCGAACTGAATAATCCGGGGATGTAAGTGAAAGTGGGAAATTTTGTGTAGAGTTTTGTTGCACCATTACTATTTATTTATTATTTTTATATTCGCAGAACATTTGGTTGCATAATGGTACCTTGGTGGTATTTATTGAAGCTATGCTTTTAATATTAGCTTTGGCGATAGGAATGAATTGAAAAAAGTCTTCCGAACGGAAATATGGAACGAACGAGTAAACGAATTTGTCCTATTTCTTTTTTCCCTCTCTTTTTCGATAACAGTACACACTTATTATATGAAAACTTTGTGCTGTTTTGGTTTCGGTATTTTTCCTTAGTTGAAAAACACGTGCGCGTTGTAATCGTTTATAAATACATTCGAAATTAATATACTCGTAAAAGTTTAAAATAATTGATTGCTAATTTTTAACAACATAACCTGAAACTTATATCCTATCAGCTGTTCAGTGAAATCAGCTGATCGTTACGAATTAATATAAAACAACTGATCTTTTACTATAACTACTTTAAATAATATCTAAATTCAGGTATTTATTTAAACAAATCACGATATTTGTAAACATACCTTCAACCTAATTATACACTCAGCAAATATATCGTTGACAAAAGCAACTCCTCAAGTTCCACAAGCGTATTTTTTTTTTTTTTTTTTTTTTTTTTTTTTAATTCACGAGGGAAATTTAAGTTCGGGATCAGCTGAATAATTTCTCATTACGCCTGCGCTTGAGTTTTATCCTTCGTGCTGAAAACATTTCCTGCCAAAAAAAGCGCAACTTTATAAGGTTCTCAACATGGAGCCAGACTGCACACCAGCCGGAACCCAGCGCTCCAACAAATCAATTATAATAAATACAGAAACACAAAGACCCATAAACGGCACTTTATTAATAATTATCGAGCGCTCGCTATCTATTCATTAGACGATTATATTAAATTGCAGACTATTTATTTTGAAAGTGGTTCAGAAGAGCTAATAACACTGCCCCGAGGCGCACCAATAACAGGGTGCGCGTACCCGGTCTGATTTCGTGAAACGTTTCACCTACTGAAAGATTCTCGGAAAAATAGAGGTCACAACTATTTCCTGCGATTAAATTTACATATTCGTAATTTGTTTGCGTTGTAATCGGTTACAAAAACGATTTTTGATTTGACGGTTGGGTTAATTCGATAATTGGGGCGTGCGGTTTGGGATTCTTTGTGTGCAGGTAGGAATCGACAGATGGAACGTGCGTGCAGACGGTTATAAATGTTTTTTTCTGGCTCGCATGACGGTCGAATATTTTGTTGAATATGCGAGGTTATTAAATTGGATGAATTCTTCGGAATTCTGGCGTGTAATTTGGACGTCTGTTCTGTTAGGCTGTTGGAGACTTTAATGCGCGGTTTGTCTGTAATCTGTAAAATACTAGTAACATTCAGTCTATAAAAAAATAAGTTTTAATTTTAATTTTAATCTTTAATAATAAAGATATGCGATGGTGATTTAAGCGACTTCGCCATGCAGCTGTTCTTTTCTTAACTGAAGTAATGTTGATATTATTTACGATGAATATAAATAATAACTAGTAAATCATTATTAACTGTATTGAAATTGTAATAATGAAATATTTATGTGTTTAACTGCAAGAAAGACAAGTAATGTTGGTGATTATTGCAATTAATTGTATTAATTAATAAAAATTTGGAAATCTTGTATTGTAGTATCTAAAACAGCGCTGTTTTTTTAAGACTTCAAATGTAAGTTAAATTTTGCACACTGAAATGGCGTCAGTAGTAGGTGGCATGGCCTACTTTATTGTATCTATCTTGAATATAATACTGTACAGCATTCAGTAATTACGAGGTACGCGATCATCTTACCTAAAGAAAGTAAATGTGTTTTTTCTGATTTTTTAGAAATGATTTCCACGATTGTATGTGTGCGCGCTGCTTGCATGTGCTCGTGTATATGTGCGTGCGTGCGTTCATATTTTAATAGTACTTAATATATTCGAAACAATTTTTTGGAAATTATTTTATTTTTTTCCTTAAACTATTTCAATTAAGAAGTTCGTTAATGTTTTTTTTTCAAAGTCTGTTTACATACATTGGAAAATCTGTTTGCAAAAGGCGTGCAAAAAGTCATGAGCACTGACAGCTAATAAAGCTCAGTGGATGATAAAGTATGAATAGAGACTGTGGAGTCGGCGAGGAGAAACGAGAAAAGATTGCTATTTTAGAGGGTAGAATGGGAAAAGGGGAGAATATGCGGGAACGTTACAATGGGGTGAGGGTGTAATAATGAAGAGTACAGTCGAGACAGTAAAACCTCTCGCTAAGCAAATGTAACAAAGTTAATTGTACATTTACTTGAAGAATACGGGGCCCTTAACTAAGAAATGTTTGTAAATAGATTATGTTATTGGACTGGTATTTTGTGGTCCCGAGCGCCATTCGGAGAACTATTTTCTTTTATTTTTACTTCATTTTATAATTGTGTTTCACAAATTGTGCTTGAACATCCATACACTGTTTTAAAACAGTTTTCTCTCCAATATTAAAACGTAGATACATCAATAAATTATAGTAAATACAAGAAAATGTAAGAAGTAATACTTAATACAGTGTACGCCAATACGAAAACATAAGTAACACCTGTAAATGCATTTTCTCGACCATACTTTACGGCAATTATATTAATTAAGACAATTATCCGGCGTTAACGGAAAGGCAAACACTGATTGCAGTAACTGAAGTATCGAATCTATGACCTTGACGTCATAATTAGTCACTGGGACTAATTAATTAATTTTATATACACACACACACACACACACACACACACACACACACACACACACACACACACACACACACACACACACACACACACACACACACACACACACACACACACACACACACATACACAAATAGCTTTAATAACAATTACAGTTTTGTGTAAAAGGACTCCAAATGAAATGCATAATTCTAATTGAAGGACGTCAAACTCATAAGAAATTGTTTTTATATAAATATTAGCACTGTAGTTTTTGAAATTTCAATCCGATTTGATTTACACAAGGTACAAAAATCGCAATATCTTGTTTAAGTTTGTTACCCTGCCTAATCCATTCAAACAATTTCCAAACGACAGTCTTCCCGTTCCTATAAAACATCATAACTCTTTAACTTACCCTTAGTCTGAATGTATGATTTCACCATCTTAACGCAGCGTTAAAATCTGTTATTTCCAACGAGTACTTAATAATTGTTGAATTATAATTTTAAAACTACTCGTATTTCAAGGCATCGCGGAGTGATACTGTCATTCCACCGCAGCTGGGTACAAGCCGCCTTCACTGGTCTTACTAAGCGATATATAATTACAAACGCCTCGAGCTGTCTTACCCCTTCCCGTCTTTTATTACCTTCAGACAAATCAAATGAAAGACCTTTAAATGTTTCTCTGCGTTCAGATGAATTGTAAAATTACGAATTACTCTTGATGAAGGGGAATTACAGAACATTCTTCCAGACACCTTGCTACGGTCGTTTGTTCTTTCACATGGTCCAGTTTCGTTGTGGTATGTGTTTACGGCCGAAATTACTGCAGTTAAAATGAAAATTATCACTTTAAAATATCGAGCAGGCATCTGTAATAACGGCTCGTTAGAAAATTGTGCCAGATTATTTTCCCAATTCTAGAAATTATAATGGCTACACATATTTTATTTTATTTTTAATTTAGAGGATTTTTTGTACATAATAATCAGTAAATAACTGATTGTACAGTAAACTGACCATACAGCTGTCTTGAAGATATAGAAGCGAATTTCTAACATTTATTTAATCTTTCAGTAATTTGAAAATCTGATTTCACCGTCATAATCAGCATTAAAATCTTCAAAGTTGATATTTTAATCTATCAAATTACATTTCCTGTCAAATTCATTCAAGTTCTAGATTTCAATTTATTTTGAAAATGAATGCAGATTTTAATTCTGATTATTATAGTAAAATCGGCTTTCAAAACAATATATATGTTCAACTTATAATGATTTCGTACGATTTAAAATTACCTCCATTGTGAAACTGTTTTATTAAATTTGTGTTTGTCAATGTTCTTGATTCCGCTCCATAAAAAAGAACAGAACATCTAGAAGAAGAACACTGTATAATTTGAAAAATCACATCATCAATTATGTCAGACTCTTTGAACTGGTTTCATTTACCTAAGATGGCAACTGATGGTGTTTTTATTTCTTATAATCAATAATTTGGTTTTCTTTATAAGAATGACAAGGAGTCTTCTATGTTATCAGCAAAAATAACCGTATCGTCAGCGTGTCTATATGTACTCGATATATGAGATGTTTTTAGGTTCCCTGAATCCAAAAACATGGTCGTTTGGATGCTTGTCCATATGTGTCGCTGGGGATTGAACACATAGATAGATTCCAATGGAATTTAATGTGACATTTTATTTGGTTACCAAAAAAGAAAAAACAAAACTTGCAAGATATCTTTCTGATAAAAAATCTTTACTTTCAGGTTTTCTCAAAATCGGTTATGATCTTGATCAAATTTTGCTCAAATGTACGTTTTAAAAAATTTAAGTTACTATTCCCCGAACATACGGTTCGGAAGCTATTGATATTTTATGAAATCGGTTTTATAAACAAAATTTTGTTTTAAAAAACATACACATAATTCAAGTCACTGTAGCCAATTTGAAATAAATGAATTCACTGTTCAGAAATGAATCGGGAAAAACTAAAACAATACATTGATATTTTGAGGATATATTCATTGTAAGAAAGTTTTTGCAACATTAGAACCATTAATGAGTTTTTATTCATAAAATTTTAAGTTTGTTTCAAACACTTTTTTTGTAAATTTCATCTATTAATAATTTACAGGCAGAATGCTTTGAATATTAAAACCAAATGTACATTTACTTGTTTATTTTTACCTCTTGAAACGTTTCCTTATCTCTCTAAGGAGTCGATCACGTTTTATATTGCATAATTAAGAATCGATTATCTGTAATGAACGATCGTTATTATCGTATCGCTTTTTAAATATTGGAAAACGTTAAACACTAACAACGAAGGTTTACGGTGTAATATAATATCCTACTGAAAATAATGGTCTAAAATTTCTTTTTATCGGTTCTACATAATTTATGAGTTAATGTTGAGCACTCACTTGATGAACGGATAAATAGATGTTTAGGGGTTGTAAATAATATGAGATTTTCTTAGATTCATTGTGCCTCCCTTTTGGTATTCCTCAGTCTCTTGAAGTTTAGATATTAAGAGGGAATACGAAAATCTCTCAATCCTAGCTTATTTTTACTAAGGATGGTACAGATCTTTTCTTAAACCTATCGAAGTCTATGATTAGCTTCTTGGCCTGTATTAAAGCTTTCTTATCCTCACATATTTCAAAATGCTAGCGTTTTTTCCTTTTTAAGTTTCTTCTTGAATTAACTATCCGTTTTAAGTCAGCAAACGGTTCTAGTCTTATACTTTGCATCGCCCCTTCCTTGCCAATTCACCTGCTTTTTCATTTCCTTCTTCCCCATCGTGTCCTCTAGTAGCCATGAAAAAGTTATGTTTATTACCTAACAGTATGTGTGGACCCTGTTAGCTGTGTTGATGGTTCCCTATAAAATGGTACGCATTACTAAGCTTATTTCATAATATAAAATAATTAACTGCGATATCTGGTTTTAAATGTTTTGTATGTTGAAATGTGTTCCACTTTACATTTTGTATTTTCTATTGACTCATATCGACTCATTTATTTAAATTTACAAATCAAAACAATTTTACTTAAATAAAAGAACTTGTTATCTTGAATTTCTCACAAAAATGATAGTGAAATAACAACGACTGAAAGATTTTAACAGTCTACAGATGAAACTAAAAATGTAGTATAAAAACTAATACTGTTACGACTTACCTAACTTAATCTGTTTATCTGTTTATTAATTAAAATTACAATAAAGTACAGAAGGTTAATCACGTGTACCTTCACACAATATTTAAGATTAGACCCTAAATAAAAAGTAGTGTTTTTTTAAATAAACTGTATAAACTACAATAATTAATTAGCTAATTGTAATATAACAAAATAAAAAATATTAACACAACAACACACCAAAAAAACTAGACGCACAAACGTGAACAGTTTACGTGCTCTATGGGCCAGCTAGCTGTTCGCAAAGCGAAGACTTATTATGTTAAAATTGGTCATATCCCCCTTATAACTCACTTGCTGTTGCTGTAGTTATTGCATTGGTTAATAGTAGGATAAATCTTCGTTTCTGTTTGCGAAGACCTGTAAAGCAGGTTACGGTAAAATAGGAACTCTAATGCTGCAATGAATAACTCGTAAAATAACGTCTTAATTGTTTTGTTTATATTCCGAATAACGAAGAATATGTATAACTTTAATGGGTGGGTTTTAGAAATGTAAGTTTGTTGTTATCAGTACTTGGGCTTCACAGTTAGTCTAGCAAGCCCAGAAAATGTATCACTGTTTTTTTTTAAACAAAAAATATGTACAAAATGTAAAAAAAAACAGACTTTTATTCCTCCCATTCAACACTTTTACAATGAAAAATCGAACACAATTTTGTCTTCGGTAATCTGTATCGTTAATTAACTTTTATAGGGAAATTATTCAATGGATTCACAAATTTAAGGTTGATTTCCAACAAAGTTTTTGAGTACGCAAAAAACGCTTGATCGTGTTTTTTTTAACAAAATTCATTATGTAAGGACATTAAAGTTTCAAAATGGCTTCTAGACAGTGGCCTTGAATGAGGAAACATTTTCAGATACAATCTGTATTGGTCTGAAAGTGTAGGTTTGGTTCGGTCGATAACAGCTAGAAATGTTATGATTTCTACGTCTAGCGCACTGGAACATGTTACCATTAATTTCGGTTTTTCGGACATTTGTGTATTAGAAACAATACATGACTTTTGGAAATCTTGTATTAACTTTAGTTCGCAAGTGTCCTAATATAAATTTAGCTATTAGAAACAAGGCATACATCCTAAGCGATATCGTTTCTTATAAAAAAAAAATTGATTGCAAATATTTAATTTATCACATCAGCTGGTGTGATAGAAGGAAATTTCCTCAAGTATTTTTGTGTCTAATCCACTATGAAATTATGATTTCACCATCATAATTAACTCTAAAATTTGCACGTATTAACTTTTTTAAGTTTTCAAGTTACATTGCAAATACGAAAATAAACCCTGACCGCCGACATAATTATTTTATTTAACTTTTAAAATTCACGTCAGATTGCAAATTTGAAAGTTCAGATTTTTTTAAAAATATTTTGAATGTATTTTAAAAAGTTTAAATGGATTTTACTTAACGACAAAAACTAATATAAAATAATATTCTGTAGAAAAATTTACAAAAAAATTTTAACTTTCACGAATATGTTTTAATGAGGATAATTTCAAGGTCATCAGTCTTGCTATTATCAATTATACCTGTCCAATAGCTTATTTTTCAAAGAAAATGTAGTTCTACACAACATTGAAAAAGTAATAAAGAAACGTGATAAAAGTAATTGTTTTCGTTCAAAATTGCACATGGTAAAAGAAATATAATTACATTGTGTGAACTACATTACACGCTCCCCACAGCCTTCTGCATCGACGACGACATTCCATCAAGTAGCTGCTGCCCGAGGCTGCTTTCTTTAATTTCCCTCTTGTCTTTTCCCTTGTTATTTTATTTGTTTTATATTTTCTACCGAAATACATAAAAAAACCAAGTAAAAGGAACAACTTTTAAGACAGTAATGGTATTGTTGAACATCAATTTAATGCGTTAGTTATATTCTTTAAAATTATTTGGATACTTTTACGGATGGCCGTATGGAAACTCTTCCGCTTATAAAATAATTTAATTAGACAGATCAGCTGTAGACAGATTAGACCTGTTACTCCGTGAATAAGATTGTGTTTCACATCTCAATTTAAAACCCTGGCGTTCATTAAAAATGGTAAGCTATTGTTTCAAAACAAAATCAATTGATGTAACATGTAAAAATAGTTTTTGATTTGGATATACGCTTAAACTACATCTATAGATTTTGTGCTCACATTTAATTACAAAATAATAGTAAAATTTAAGAATAAATAAAAAAGAAGCCATATTTCAGTGCATAACCTGCAAATACTTCTTTTCGGCTAAAAACGTTCGCCGACGTCTTCCGATTCCTAGCTTCCATTTTTCTCTGTCGCTCCATAGATCTTGATCCAATCTCTCTTCCTTTCTTATCAATCCTTCTCCAATTAAGTCTCGATCTTCCTCTTTTTTTGCGACCACGTGGTTTCCATTTTAAAATCTTCTTGGGAAGTCTATTTTCGTCTATCATTTGGACACGACCCAAACATCGAAGTTGTTTTGTCTTTTCTCATTTTGTATGAGAATTTTTGTCGAAGATTTTGTATCTTTTCTCATCTTGTTGCTTCAAGACATTTTTCTGTTTCTGTTTCAGTGGCCATACTTCGCTTCCATATGAGATTATATACTTTTTACAGTTTCATTGTATATTTTATGTTTATTTATTTTCGATATCTGTTGATTCCACATGATGCTGTTCAGTATTCTTAGTGCTTCTCTTCCCAAGGTGTTTCGTTCTTTTGTCGCTGTGTCTGAGAGACCATCACTAGTAACTGTGATTCCCAAATATTCTTTCCAATAGAAATAGTTCCAAGTTGTAAGTCGTGTTCCAATGGAATATTCCTGCTCAATTACGTGCTGTTGGCATTGAATACAGATTCAGCACTGCGTGCGCCATTCAAGATTACACACGTGACTGTTATGTGTTCATTCGACTTATACGCTGAATGGTATTATCGTAAACAACGTGAGAGTGTATATCTTTCAATCGTAACTTTCATGCAATCATTCGAAATTCGTTGACTCTATTCGAAGTATTTCTATCTCATTCCACTAAATGATAGGATCGTTTAATTTTCGATTATCAGTATTTGCTTAGGGTAGCAATTAGTGTCTGCTGCCGTCGCCTATGCTATAAATAAGTCCGTGTTCAGGTACAGTGGTTTATTTTGTCTAGAAGGTTACTTTTATTATTTATTACAAATTATTAAAACTTTAAAAATACCAAAGAACAAAATTAAACTGACGGTTAATCGAAACTATACTGTATGTTACAGTGTAAATTCCGATACAATACTTAATTTATTTGGAATATTTTTAAACTGTTTTTTTTTAATTTTAAGAACAAAAACATACATGTAATTCAAAGACTCTCTTTCAAAAAAAAGGATACAAAATGGATCCAAGTTAAATTTTCCTTACCTTTACTGTTTTTGTTTTCAACATCCATACTTTATGCAAGTGAACTAATGATGCAAGAAAAAACTTATTAACTTCAGTCCCAAACGCTACCTTAATGTGCGCAAATTCGGCAACTCAGCAGACAGAGCGATGCTTTAACATCTCGGCTACATAGATTACTTAATACCTTCTGTACACTTTAGAGAGGGAGAACGGCTTATTTTTTTCCTTAAAAACGGATCTGCTATGAGATAAATATTAAAAATATTTTCCGTCTCATAACGCTCTACAAACCCAAAATTCACGTAGCATGATAACGTAAAATGGAATTTCGTCGCCTTCAGTAATTGGGGACATTTCAATTCCCACTTTAAAACGTTTCACACTGTCACGGTACAGTTAGTACACGTGTACTCAATAAATCCGTAGGGAAATTTTACTTTTTCCCTCTTTCGTTTGTGCAGAAGCAAAGAGCGTAAGTAAAAAATGTCAGCGATTTGTTTAAATCAATCAATCGTAATGCTTATAGCGAGAAAGTTAATGCTAGCTTTGAATGGGGAGGGAGTGAAAATAAATCGTGATCTTTAAACTTGAACCATTTATAAAGGGGTGTAAATGGCAATAAATTCGTTCCTAACAATCAGTACAATTATTTTAACAACAATTTCGTATCGTTAGAGAAGTGAATCGATTTGATTTTTCTAGTTCAAACTTGATACGTGTAACGAGATATTGAAAATGTATTTAAGGGGCAACTGCTACGCTGACGTTATGAAAGCAAATTTCAAACAATATTTATTTAATCTTACAATTTTTTAATATCTGATTTCACCGTCATAAGCAACATCAAAATTTGCAAATATTACCCTTCAGATTACACAATATGAACCCTGGATGTTTGGCATTCTGGTTATTTTTCTTCTTTTTTTTAATTTTAAAACGTTATTTACGCAGATTTTAAAACTGATTATTAAAGTGAAATAAGGTTTTTTTCAAAAATGTGTGAGATAAAAACGCTTTAAACATTTAAAAGATTTGAAATGTCCTCCATTTTGAAACTGTTGAACAGATTTCGCTGGTTAACGAACGGGTCCAAACTACTAGAACCTTAATTTCGAAAGTATGAGTACACATATACAGCCTACACACGCGTGCGCGAGAAAGATCTAAAGATTAGGATCGTTGCTCACTTCAAGTGATCGGGTATGGTTCTTCCAGTGATAACAGATGATTGTAACTAAGTCATGATAAAGAGGTGATAAATGAGAAAACTCAACACAGAGGAAATAAAAATTGTGGAACAATCATGGTAAAATAATGCTGATTGTCTTGTATATTGTTTTCAGGTAATTTCAAAATGGCGGCTATGTAACATTCGATTAAACATCAAAGTTATTGAAACCGGCAGGATTGTTATTATTACACCAGCAATAATGGTTAATGGTCGGTAAGTATATTTAATTAACATTTACGTTAAAATTTAATTTTAATTATTGTTTGAAATAATGCTCTTGTTTTCTTTACTTCTCTACTAGACGAAACGCAGCGATAAAACGTCGATCGTGGAATTTTAATGGATGCAACAATTTGTTTTTATTTTGTTGTCAGTCGTTTAGTGATTAAATTAATCGACCGATCTTGATGAAATTTGGCATAACTTTTTAATTATTCCGTATCTTGTAGGTATTGTAATAAATTTTGCTGAGCAAAAAACAGATTTTCTCAAAATGGGCTCAAATGTATTCACAATAAAAAAACCTTGAAAATCCGTTAAAATTCAAATAACACTCTAAAGTTTATACATTTCGAAATCTTTTTGGGGGAAATGTGTTTAAAACTGAAATAGTTTTTTTTTTCAAAATTAGCCTAGACGATTTGTAACGTATAGGTCGTTATCTCCTACAATAATTCTGTAATTCGGCATATATTTTTTCAAAATTGGTTCGTTAGATGTCGCTCACATTTTGTTCATTTATCAAAATTTATAATTAAAGTCGGAGTAGCAAATTTTAAACTAAAGTAATTTATGATTATTGAATCATAAAAATAATTTAAAAAATCTGCTATAGATTTCATTCTCTAAATTTACTCCCGTGACGGAAAGTTCATTTATTTTTAAATTTGATACACTTTTCTGAATTTGTTTTAAATAGGATTTTGAGAAATTAGGTTGCTGTTTAGATTTTTTTAAGGCATGCAATAAGGTATGCTTAAACATACCTTATTTTAATAAAGGTCTGAACCATTTATTATTTTTGTATGGAAAGTTATTAAAAGTAGCATTCCAACACGTAAGGAACATAACCTAAAAAACACACAGTTTGCATTTTGACTACTCAGAGTGATAACCACCTTAGCACTTTTAACATTAATTTTATTTTTACGAAAAAAACATAAAAGAATGACAAAAAGGTATCGAACATAACCTTAAACATGCATAGTTTGTAATTTGACTAATCACCGCAAAGATAATAGAGTTGGCAACATTAATTATTTTTATTATTTTTACGAAAAAACTCAAAGAAAATAACCAAAATTATTGAACATAACTTTAAAAAAGCACATTGTATACTTTGCCTTAATGACCACAAAGATAACCGCCTTAGTAACTTTAACAACATTTACTACTTTTAGGGAAAAACTCAAACAGAATGACAAAAAACATAACCTCAAAAACTTTCAGTTTGTACTTTGACTAATCACAAACATAACCATTTTAGCAACTTATACAATATTTATTAGTTTTACGAGAAGAAACAAAGAAAATTATAAAAGGTAATGAGCATAACCTTTGAAAATTATAGTTTTCACGTTGACTAATCGGAAAGATAAAACCTTTGACTACTAACTACCGGTCACCTGCAACACAATTCATGCGACAAGCTCAAAGCATTTTCCGCGTGGCCAACAATGAATTCGCTAAGGGTGGAATTTTGTGGAATATAATAGGAACGCGTTTAACAAGCGCTAGCGGTTGAATTATGTTTAAGAGTAAAAAATATAATAACACAAACACAGAGGGTAGGTTAACCCCGACGGTGATATAGTCTGCTGAAACGACTGTAACTGTAAAATCGCTTCACGCAGCTGTCTCGCTGAGGTGATAGAAGCGAACTTCTAAAAGTTTTTTTTTTTTTATTTCCCTTTTAAAGTTCTGATTTCAACATTAAAATCTGCATATATTACCATTTTAACTATCAATTTATATTGAAATACGAATGTGAACCGATACAGTCGTCAAATTTAATTTCTTAATTTCAACATTTTTTTAATTAAAAATCATAACGCTGATTCTGATGTTATGTCGGATTAAAAAAAATATTTAATACAAAAAAGGTACAATTTTTTTAAATGTTGAAATAGCCGCCATTTTAAAACTTTTGCGCTCATTTTTCTAGTTAACATCCTTGCCCAAGATATTACGATAATGGATTTTTGTGCCAACTATGAATCAAATCGTGCCAAAATTGCGAACGTGATTAAAGGGTCTTCCAATTAAATTTAGAAGCATAAGACCTCCCCAGGGATCAAAAACTGGATGTGGGAAACACAACTCTTATGGGCCGAAATGTTATTGTACCTCAGAGAAATCGTGCGTAGGCTAAGCAGGACGGAAAAGGTAACTACTGTGCTAGCAGGTGCTGGCAGGTGTTGAGGACCTCTGGTAGTTTTTTTTTAGATTAATCAGGACGAGAGATTAGCGTTAACAGTAAGAGAAAAGTAACAGGAATAACTGCGACTAGAACTACGAACCTTATGGTGGACAGTTCAGAACGCAACAGACTGACGGGTGCTTTAGCCATATCGGACACCGTATCCCCGGATACCATGTAGTCATTGGAACGCTAAAACTTATTGAAGGTACAATCTACTGAACTATAATGCAAGACTCTTAGTTGTGCAATAGATCTGATCGCAGTGTCAGGAGTCACCAAACATCATGCACGACCTCTAAAGAATCAACACTAGCCAACAGTACTTTGGAACAACCATCACGTGACCAGAAGGGTGGAGTTTCGTGTAATATAATGGGAATACGTTTAACAAGCGCTTGCGGTTGAATTGTGTTTACGAGTGAAAAATATAATAACACAGACAAAGAGGGTGGGTTACCCCCGAGGGTGCTGTGGTCTGCTGAAATGCCTGTAACTGTAAAAATAATTGGAATGGGGGGTAGAAAGTACAACGGTTTAGTATAGGGGTTGGTTCTTGTGATATTCCTTTGAGATGTTAGTAATAATTATCGTTAACGTTGGGCCTGCGGCCGTGTTTTGTTCTCCCTTCCCGTTACGCGCCTGTGTTTGTCCACATTTCGGATTACGGATACGTTGTAGCAGTTTCACGAAAAGTAAGAAGGAAGTGTTGTGAAACGAAATATCGAATACGTGTTACGTGCAGGACTTAAACGTATCACGTGACCAAACTTTGCTCTGTTGAAATTTTATATTTGATTTTTAAGTACTCGATATGTTTTGTGTCACTCGCGTTTTAAATTAAAACCATGTTTCACAAGTTGATATCTATGAATATCTCTTAATCGTAGATATATTTTTCCTAGAAAAAATGTATACAAGCATAGATTGCATGTTTTTATTTTATTGCACTATATAAATATACATTCACAACCATTATTCTCTTGTTATTAAATAAAGAAATAAATCTCCTTTTGTAGGATTTATATGCCGATAATAAGAAATAGTTAAGTATCAGGTGACTGAGCAGTATTCATTGGCACTGATTTTACCATTATCATATTTTAAGGTATATGTTCATATGACCCTTATCAAAAGCATTTTATTTTTAATAAAAACCAATTTTTTTAAAATTTCAGGCTCCATAAATTGATTTTTTGTTCATGAAACACCTGCGTGATTATTTTACTTTATACAAATTTCATTTGTGTTAAATTACTTGTAGAACCAAAGTATAAATACCATGTGTGTGTAATGACTTGTCACAGGAGTACACCGACGTTGTATCGAGCTAAGCCGAGCTAAGGGTCGACAAATGTCACTCGTTTCAAGTTCAGCCCCGATAAAGAGCACTGTAAGCAGAAAGTAACCGACGTGATGGGGGGGGGTTGTTAAGTGAGGGAATTGTCAAATTTTATTTTATTCCTAATTGTGCTGGTACGTTAGAACTATCGATTATTGTGTAAGTAAATTGTACAAAAGCATTATACTAATCTTTTTATATTATAAAGCTATTTTTTAAAAAAACAAATAAAACCAGTACTAATGTGTGGGATGTCCACTTCAAGTCTCTCTCATATAATTAAAAATTAAATCAGAATGCCAATATGCAGCAGAGACTTGAAAGGAAGGATCTTACGGAGATAGATAAAAAGAATGAATATTTCTAAGGAAACACCTTAAGATAAAAAAAAAACGAATAAAGAAATCTACGAGAAATGCGGAAGTATAAGGATAAAAAAGAAACATGAGAGGCTGATATTGTGTGGACACCAACAGATCTGCTGAAAATACATACTTATCAAAGACTAAAATTAAGATAAGGAAAGTATAGTATGGGATTAAGCTGTTGAAGCTGTCTATATCCTCGTGTAGGAAGTACGCAGAGGTCAGTACAACCCTTCTGCTCCAAGATTCTACACGTAGCTCACTGTATAGAGTCCTTCCGCTTACAGCCAGCTATTCTGCCTTCTGTCACCCAAGATTCTACACGTAGCTCACTGGATTCTACTGTAGAGTCCTTCCGCTTACAGCCAGCTATTCTGCCTTCTGTCACCCAAGATTCTACACGTAGCTCACTGAATTCTACACGTAGAGTCCTTCCGCTTACAGCCAGCTATTCTGCCTTCTGTCACCCAAGATTCTACACGTAGCTCACTGGATTCTACTGTAGAGTCCTTCCGCTTACAGCCAGCTATTCTGCCTTCTGTCACCCAAGATTCTACACGTAGCTCACTGAATTCTACTGTAGAGTCCTTCCGCTTACAGCCAGCTATTCTGCCTTCTGTCACCCAAGATTCTACACGTAGCTCACTGAATTCTACTGTAGAGTCCTTCCTCTTACAGCCAGCTATTCTGCCTTCTGTCACCCAAGATTCTACACGTAGCTCACTGGATTCTACTGTAGAGTCCTTCCGCTTACAGCCAGCTATTCTGCCTTCTGTCACCCAAGATTCTACACATAGCTCACTGGATTCCACTGTAGAGTCCTTCCGCTTACAGCCAGCTATTCTGCCTTCTGTCACCCAAGATTCTTGCACAAAAGCAACATCGACTTCTCCCTGCTCAAGCAGCGTCCGTAAGACAGCAGTTACTGTGATGGAGGTTGGCTTAAGCTATCCTCATCCTTCTAAGGAATATAAATCACTCTGAAGGCAACTCTAGAGGTCAGACACAAATTGTACTCCACCTTCTTCATTGTCTTCAGCGATTCCTCGCGATCATACCAGAGTATTCCCCAGTTCTGCCATCTTTTAATTAACAACTCTCCATTGCTGACTCTTTAGCCCTATATTTTGGGCTCGTAACACCCTCAGCAATTGTCCTGGTGAACATTTGCCCAGGATACTGGTATCCAGATCATCACCTTCGCCATTTGTGACATAACCTTGGCAAAAGCCACCTTTAGTGCTAGGCCCTCCGTCAAAATGGCTCTATCTGCTAAGTCTATACCTGCAGTATAGACTTGTGATCCGGAAAGATCCTCAAGGAATGTGTGGTTTGAGAGACCAATGGGCGGACTCTTCACAGAGCTTGACCTACAAAAAGGAAGATATTTACGATGCTAGACTCATAAAAATAATAAAAATACCCGTTGTAGTTTTGCTTCTTTAAATTTACTCTCTTGAAGAAAATTTCTGTTGTTTAAAATTTGTTTCACCTACTTAAGTTTGTTTGATTTCAAATAACCGGTTTTTGAGAAGGAGATGCTTAAAACATTTTGGAGGGAGTGGAAAATAGTAAGGTATGTACGGTGTTTGTGGAAACTTCCACAATTTGTTGTATGGCAATTTGTAGAAAGGACATGACAAAACGTAAGGAATATAACTTTAAAAATTAAGAGTTTGCACTTTGACTAATCGAAGGCCTAACAGCTTCCTGATTTTCAATAAAATTTATTATTTTACAATTCGGATAAAATGCAAATTCGGTGGATAAAGGAAGGGTATAGAGATCTGCAATATAAAGTAGGAGATGAAACGGATGGTACAGACAAATGAAGCAGAGGTGAAGGACTGATGATAAATAAAAGTAAAAGAAAACAAATAAGTATATCGTAGCCCTAGGCTGGAATGTATTTTTAATAATCGCGACACGCAGTTGTCTCGCTAATGCGATACAAACGAATTTTCAAAAGTATTTTTAATTTTACCCTCTTTTTGAAACTTCGATTGCATCACCACTTAAACAGCGTCAAGATTTGCATATATTAACATTTCAAACTTTCAAGTTACATTGGAAATAGAACCCTGACCACCGCCAAATTAAATTTTGTTAATGTTGTTTTTTCTAATTCAAAATGCCAATTTACGCTGATTACGATGGAAAAAATATTTAAGACAAAATAGTTACGAATTTTTAAGGATTTGAAGTGACCGCCATTTTGAAAGTGTTGCGCTAATTTTTCTGGTTAACGAATTTGTTAAAGCTAAAACAAAAGTCGATTTTTGTACCACGTTTGACTCAAATCGGACTAAAATGCTAAAACACACACACACACACACACACACACACACACACACACACACACCACTCGTCAGTCAATTTGTAAACATACAACCTGCAGAATTTTATATAAACGTAAATAGAAGTTAAAACAAACATGTTTTGCTTGCCCGCAGTAATTAATTAATAAATAAATAAAATCTGAAAACGAAATGTAATTCAAAAACCATTTCCAGTGTAACTAATCAGCGTAAATTGATTTTTTTTATCATCGCTGGAAAGAATCACTTTTTATTATCAAATATTTTCATTAGTTAATGGAATAATTACATTAGTGTACTGTATGTAGAGCATCGCAGTAAAATACAGTACAAAATCTCCCCGCCAAACAGACTTTTTACTACTGATAGAGTATAAATATTTGCAGGCAAAATGTATAAAGTAGAAACTTCTAACAACGACCGGTGTGTACAGACCGCAGGAGCGAAGCGAGGGACAGGAAATTTTTTGTTGATTCTTTTAAACTGTTACAGTTGTTTGAAGAGATTCTGAAAGCGCATTTTCTGCAACCACTTTTACACAATAAATATGTTACTGTGTACGTCTTCGTGTTCATTTATTTAGATGAACAAAATAACTGAATACCCGTTGTTGGTCATCTTCTGTTACACTTTGTATTCCAGAAGAACTCAAAAAGTGCTCTGCACTTGCAAGTATTTCTTCATACCAATATCACAACATTATAAATAAATCACAAACCACAACTACATAAATCAATGCTAAATGCTTTCGACACTTTTTCCTCGGAGAGAAATATGGACCTATGGTTACTAAAGTAATATAAGACCATCCTCAGTAATATAAAACTATAAGGTACTTCAGACTCTAATCCATAAATCGGTGCTAAATGTTTCTGGCACTTTTTTTTACCCGGGAGAGATCTGAGAACATATGGTTACTATGGTAATATAAGACCGTTCTCTGTAAGGTACTTCTGGATCTACATTCCTACAGAAATTCAGTGCTAAATGTTTCCGACACTTTTTACCCCCGAGGGAACTATGGACTAATGGTTACTATGGTAATATACGACCGTTCTCTATAAGGTACTTGACCGCTCTATATCCATAAATCGGTGCTAAATGTTTCTGGCTTCAGAAGTACCTTTTAGAGAACGGTCGTATATTACCGTAGTTACCATATGTTTACAGGTTTTTCCGGGCAAAAAGTGCCAGAAACATTCTCTTGGTCAGTGGCGGGAGATAATTCTCCCCATGTATCGATTTTGTTACAAATACAAAATCGATACATGGGGAGAATTATCTCCCGCCACTGACCAAGAGAATGTTTCTGGCACTTTTTGCTCGGAAAAACCTGTAAACATATGGTAACTACGGTAATATACGACCGTTCTCTAAAAGGTACTTCTGGATCTATATTCCTACATAAATAGGTGCTGAATGTTCCTGGCACTTTTTGTCCGGAGTGTTCTATTTAAATATATGGCTACTATGGTAATATACGACCGATCTCTATAAGGTTCTTCTCGATTTACATCCCTACATAAATCGGTGTTAAAAGTTTCCGGCACTTTTTGCCCGAAGCGAACTATGGAGCTATGGTTACTATGGTAATATACTTCCGTTCCCTATAAGTTACTTCTGGATCTATATCCAGTTGTAAATTTAAATGTTTAAAGTTGTAAATATACAACTTTACATTTATGAATCCATGGTCAACTCCACTCTCTACAGAACCTTACGTCAGAAATGAGCAGAGACCACAAAGGATACCTTCCTTCTGCAGCTGCTTGACAAATACAGTATTACACTAAGTGTATTTGTTCTTCGAGTTCAAAGAACAACAGACCTCGAAGTAAATTCTTAATTATTGTTAAGGGTTCCACGGTAACACTCGTAACTACGGTAACCGTAATATTTAATAAAAACGTTACCGGACCAACTTTATTACAAATTTTATGTTCTTTCTTCATAAAGCTGTCAAATTTATGATAGGTTTTGCTGTTCAGCTAGTATTACAGGAAATAACCATCTCTCAACGTTGAATCAGAGCCCGGCGTCTTGAAACGGAAGTGAATGGAAAAACCTTACACATTGGTTTTTTGAGCTTTATAGACGGAACCTTCATACAAATTTTCGGCTTATGCGTTCGATTAAAATTACGTAGACTTGTCATCGTTAAATCAGAGGCCGCTATCTTGAAACGGAAGTAAATAAGAAAAAACGTTACCAATAAGTCATTTTGTTTTATTCAACATATCGTCGTACCGAATTTCAAAACAATCGGTTAATGCATTTAGCTAAAACTGCGTACATTCGTTATAGTAAATTATAGGCCGCCATATTGAAACGGAATTGAATGAGGAAAAGTCTTACAAATAGGTAGTTTTTTTTGTACAAGGTGCATCCGTAATAAATTTCAAAACAATCGGTCAATGCGTTTACCCAACACTGCGTAACAAACACACAAACCAAATTCTGAACGGTCGAGGAGAAACAGACTTCGCTTTACTCTGTAAATTATTTTCTCTGTTTTGATTTCTTCTTCTAATTCTCCTTTTCTTCTCCTTATTCCTAGCTTTTTTCTTTTTTGTTTATTATCCTTTTTTCTCGTTCTCCTTCTATTTCTCCTGCTTTTCTTCCTTTCCTCTTTTTCTTCTTATTTCTCCTTTTAGTTATTCCTCTCTTCCATCTCCTTCTTCTTCTCCTTTTCCTCCTCCTTTTCCACTTCTTTCTACTTCTCCTTCTGGTTGTTATTGTTTTTCTTCCTCTTTTTCTGTTCTTCTTCTTTTCCTATGGTATTCTTTAAGATCTTTGGAATACATCATTTAAAGTAGTAAATAGTACCAGTTTTTAAAGTGCATAAGAGATCCAAAGAATATTTGCAACGACAAAAACCGTCCACACCAAAGTAAATGGGCTAAACCAAACGTTACAAGAGTGCGACACTAGTCCGCAACAAATGCCTGGCCCTGTGACCGCATCGATGACATCGGTTTGCACTTAGGGCTTACTGCGTTACAATTAACTGTTTTCATTGTACAATTAGCTGAAAGGGGCTGAAACAAACTGGCTTATTTTAAAATCCCTTTAGCAATCCCTAAAGAAATTTAATTTAATTTAGAGTGTTATCTGAAAGTTTCCGCAAACGGAAAGGGTGGAAAGTTGCCGACAGAAAGCCTTTTACGTTGTCGTCTCTTGTTTCTGGATTCAATAGCGAGACGAAGACTGATTTTTATTGTGCGATGTGCTCAAGGAAATGCGACTGCGTTAACTTATACGTCCGTGTGCCTGTGTTGTGATGGTGAGCAGTGAAATTATAAATCTTTGCACTCTTCTGAAGTGTTCGATTCCAGAGATTTTCAAAGTATAATACTAAACAAAATTGGTTGAAAATAAATTCTTTAAAAATATATTTAGTTGGTAACCTGTTGAAAAGTAAATAATTGGAGACTAGCGTTATTTAATTTTTATATTTTATTAATGTAATTAAAATGTAAAGTAACAAAGCATAGTAAATTAACAAACTATGAATATGTTTTTTCCTACTTTTAATTAGCGAATCAAAGTAGATCATGTTTCGAGCAGTGATTGAAATATATATATATATTAACGTCCGACTATTGTGCACATGGGCTAATATATATATATATATATATATATATATATATATATATATATATATGTGTGTGTGTGTGTGTGTGTGTGTGTGTGTGTTTTTTAATTAATTTAGTTGGTTCTTCACGGTTGGTTGAAAAAATTTAAATTACATTTTAAAAAAAGCCGCCTCGGTGGCCTAGTTGATAGCGTACTGGGCTTTCACCCCGAGGACCCGGGTTCGATTCCCGGCCAGGGCTTGGCATTTTCATACGCTATAAATCATCCTATCGTCTACATTAGCCCAAGTGTGCACAATAGTCGGATATTAAAAAAAAATACATTTTAAAACCTGTTTTATACACCTGTTCAACACAACTGTTTCTGGAACAAACATTGTTTTCACTTTTCGAGGTGGTTCTCTCTCCGAGTCTTGAAGTTTTGTGTGTGTGTGTGTGTGTGTGTGTGTGTGTGTGTGTGTGTGTGTGTGTGTGTGTGTGTGTGTGTGTGTGTGTGTGTGTGTGTGTGTGTGTGTGTGTGTGTGTGTGTGTGTGTGTGTGTGTGTGTGTGGCCACGTGCACGCGCGCACGTGCGTGAATATAAGAAATAATATTTTTGGTAAAATGTTAATGATTTTGTAATTTTTATTAATTTTAAATATCCATATTTTCTAAATATGTTTAGTTGAATTATTTAATGAATATGGCATATACCTGTGCTTTAATCCCACAATCACAAACATTATATTTAGACTATTAAACCTCTTCGTGCATGCATCTACATTATTATAAAAATAATTAAATCGTAATAGTGAAAAAGTACACAGTCAGGCATGCCAAAACATGTAGTCTAGCTTCTGTCGGCCAATTTCGCGACTGCTTATTTTTTTAAATTTGTTAACTTTTTTTTCAATTGAGTTGGTACTTTTTACAATACAATATCGACGCCGATATTTTTCATATCGTTGTCGAACCGATGCTGCATTTCAAAAATATTGAAGTCTTTCATAAAATTGACCAACTTTTTAATTAAAAACACTAAAACAATCAAACGCCTTCTTAAAAACGGAAAACTGAAACGAATTTCTTAGATTGAAATGAGAAAAGTTTCCACTTCTTAGGCAGGTGTGTTCTTGACTTGTTCTGAACTCTTGAAAATTTTCCTTTCTAAAGGTTATGTATCTCTGAACTTTTAGCGTTGGTAGGATATTTTTCTGTTTTCCGGTAGCGTAATTATAGCGTGTATTTTGTAAATTTGAAGAATACTTAAGAGGCTGTATATTTTAACTTACAAAATATGACAGTAAACACGTAATAAAATATGTATTCATATTTGTACCACTTGCTGCTAACGAACACCTTCACAAAATAGCTTAAAGTGTTTCTTAAACTTTTATAGTTTGTATGTTTTTAAAGTAAAAACGTTTTTAGAAGGGCCGAGTACTTTTTTTGATGAAGAAAAGAAATAGTACCTCGCGATAGCCCGAATAACATGTGACAAAGTTTCAAGTTGCGGTATACACATCAAGTTGCAGTATATACATCAAGTTGCGGTATATACATCAAGTTGCGGTATATACATCAAGTTGCGGTATACACATCAAGTTGCGGTATGCACATCAAGTTGCGGTATACACATCAAGTTGTGGTATATACATCAAGTTGCTGTATACACATCAAGTTGTGGTATACACATCAAGTTGTGGTATACACATCAAGTTGCAGTATACACATCAAGTTGCAGTATATACATCAAGTTGCGGTATATACATCAATTTGCTGCATATACATCAAGTTGCGGTATACATATCAAGTTGCGGTATACACATCAAGTTGTGGTATATACATCAAGTTGCTGTATACACATCAAGTTGCGGTATACACATCAAGTTGCGGTATACACATCAAGTTGCAGTATATACATCAAGTTGCGGTATATACATCAATTTGCTGCATATACATCAAGTTGCGGTATACATATCAAGTTGCGGTATACACATCAAGTTGCGGTATATACATCAAGTTGCGGTATACACATCAAGTTGCGGTATACACATCAAGTTGCGGTATACACATCAAGTTGCGGTATACACATCAAGTTGCGGTATACACATCAAGTTGCGGTATACACATCAAGTTGCGGTATATACATCAAGTTGCTGTATATACATCAAGTTGCGGTATATACATCAAGTTGCGGTATACACATCAAGTTGCGGTATACACATCAAGTTGCGGAAATGAAATTATGTTTACCAGTGAGCGATTGTATCTGTATGAATACTTCGCTCAGTACAAAGAAACGCCAGTCTGCTGCGCCTCTGAAATGCGCACAACAAGGTTGTTAGTTGCAGCAACAATTTTCTTTAGGGTTGGTACTGAGGCTCTGTTAGTCTTCGACGTCAGCTATAAGCTTTTTTTGTTTTTCTTCTTCTATTTAAACCGACTCCAGTGCCCCTGAGGAGCTCTCTCCGCAGAGGGCTGCAGACTAGCTGCACCTATTGAGAGGATTTGGACATCCCTCGCGGTAACCGAATCTAACACACACTTACACTTGGAACACTATACGTAGGACTTTAACATTTCACTCTCACACTTACATTTAGGAAGGCGATAATAGCCTCAATGTGCTTTTCAACCTTGACGAGCTCCAGAATCCTTTACAGGTTGTCACTGTGAAATTCTTGATCTGGTTGCTGAGATCCAAAGATTCTCCTTTTGGACTCCAGGATGTCACACTTAAAGAGTGTATGTGCTGGAGTTTCTACAACCTGCCCAAACAGATGACACAGGCGAGATTTGTAACAATCCCACCTTATGTATATGACTCCGGATGTAGCCGTGTCCGGTAATCATGGCGACGACCTGCCTCAGTGATCTCCTGTTTAACTGAACAAGAGTACTTTCAGTGCAAGGTCTAGTCCCGTTAGGAGACGTTTCCCTAATCGTTGCCCAGGAAATAGGCTCCAACCCTAGCCCACTTTCTTACTGCATCTCTCGCAGTTGGCTCTGGTCCCACAAGTCGAGCAGCAGCTCCTGTTTTTGCCATCAGATTTGCTCTCTCGTTTCTCTCATCCCGCAATGCCTATGTAGCTACCCCAGTTGCTTTTACTGGAAATTGACAGGACACAGTGGGATCGGAGAGAATCCCATACCAATTTGGATGAGATTTCTACAGATTTGAGAGCCTTTATTGCCGCTTGGCTATCAGAGTATTAGAATGCTCTTGGATGAAGTTGCTGCTGATCCTTTGTCCTTACCGCTAACTGTGACCTCTCGTCCTCATTAATAAAATTTCCGTTCAAAAATGGCAGCATCGTCGTAATCAACGTTAAGAATTGCATAATTAGCCAGGTCGGTATTCGTGTTCAATATAATTTGAAAATATTTACGCAGTTTTTGCATGCTGGTAGTGAAAACATATTTTCAAAACTGTGTAATGTAACAAAAACGTTATCGTGTTATTTGCAATTCACTTAGACGCGATATCACTGCGTACAATAGTTATCTTTACAGAATAAAATATGTAAATACAACTTATGACGAGAGTAGAACCACATATTGTTTGATAAAAATTAAACACAGATTAAATCAACAAGGATATTTGAGTGTACTCACAGATAAGAGGTTTTAAGTCACAGATAACGTATTATAAACGTGCCCTGCGTCCTGTACAAGGTCTGTATTATCCTGCACAAAATAAACATACACTAACTGGAGCCGTAATGGTTTTAAAACGACCCTTGTATTGTCGTTTTCCTTCTGTTTGTAATATCACATTTACGTGCCTTGTTTGTGGCGAGCTTGCTTTGTAAATATTAACATACGCGTAACGTTATTCGGAATAGAAGATCTTTAAATGTTTCCTCTTCAGGACGTTTTGGTATGAGTACGCGGGCAATATGGGATTAAAAATACTGTTAGGACAGTCTCGTTGAACATCAGCAAGCTATAATGTCCGGGTAGGTGACTTCTCTTATGCAATACTGTGGCAAGAAGTAAGAAGTCAGTTTGTAGTACAGGGTGCGCAGAAACTTGCTGATTTGTATATTGTGCCAAGCGGCTAGGTGTGGTCGGGAAAGGGTGGGGAGAGTCTCATTCAAAAGCAGATGTTCTGAATGTTTTGTTAGCCGCGTAGTTAGTTGCCGTGTTCGGCAACACTATGAGCGTTCCGTGTTCGGTACAATATTCGTCCTGCAGGTCCGGTTCCTGAGGCAATCGTTCCGTAAGGGGACACACTTAGGGCGAGTGGACTCAGGAGATCGGCAGACTGTCACTACACCCGATAACGTTAAGAGAGTGAGGCAGTCATTTTCGCGCTCTCCACGGCGTTCAGCATGTACACACGCTGCTGCTCTGGGGATTTCGGATCGCAGTGTGAGACGAATTCTTTATTATGAACTCAATTTTCACCCCTAAAAAATGTCTGACACAAGAGCTCACTGAAAGCGATATTGCCCGCCGAAATGCATGTGAAGTGATCCTTGAAAACTTGCCTCAACTCCTTAAGAGGCTGCTTTGTGTGGCCAGTTTGTTCCAACCGATTTTGCTCAATGCGATTCTTTTACGGGGTTTTGTGAGGACAATTGTTTACAATTACCGTCCATAGCCCTTACATTAGCTAAAGAACAACATACGCCAAGCCATCGCCAACATAACCGTCGATATGCTTGAAGACGTTCAACAGAACTTCAGAAATCGGGTAACTCAATGCATTAACAATGAGGGTCGTCATTTGACCGATGTCTTTTTTAAAACTATTTAATAAAAATATTCAGTAAATGTATTTTACAAGAAAAATAAACTATTATGATATCTCTATTATTGTTATTTTTTATTGACCATTCGAATCAGCAAGTTTTCACGCCGTACCTGTGTTTCCTTCCGAACTAGCTGGTGTAGTGTAGTTTGGTAGTCTGTAGTAGTGTGGTAGTGTGCTGGATGAGGGGCCTTCCTCGATGTTATACCCAACAAAGATTTCAACCTTTATGGGTCGAACAAAGCGAAATTTCATTTTCAACACGACCGTTCGGCACTTGGTTTGTGTGTTTCTTACACCGTTTTCGCAAAACGCATTGACCGAAAGGTTTGATATCTTGAAAGTATATTTATAAAACCCGAAAGACGTATACGTAAGAATTTTCTCATACACTTCTATTTCAAGATGGCGGCCTCTGGTTTAACGATGACATATAGTTGCTGTAATACCAGCTGAACAACAAGACCTGTCATAATTTTGACCGCTTCTTGGATAAGAAGCATAAAATTTTCAATAAAGGTGGCCCGGTAACATTTTCCCAAATATTACGGTTACCGGTTAAATTGGTAAAAAATGTAGAAAGAGCAGTGGCCAAGTAAGTGATTAGGAATGCGTGGTCTACTGTTCTATGAACTATTAGTTTATACCAGGAACCTTAAAACTAGCGAAAGAAAGCAACAATCACAGTGAGGGAGATACAAGATCGTACGCCGATAGAAATGTGATAACTTGTACTTTAGACCCAATATACGCGTACACTGCTATCCAAACAGAAGCAAAAATCTTACGGAAGTGCTGTGAATTTTGTTCGCAGCATAGGCTGTTGGAAGCCGGGAGATAGCGTAGATGTATGCGGAACTAGAGGGCGACCAAATTGGTACTTTGTTTAGGACATAAAATGGCAAGGAGTGACGCTAGAGAATCGGACTAGGATGAACGCACTAAAAGATGGCGAGAAGTTTCCTTCACCACCTCTTTTAACCATATCCTCAACTGATAAGGACACTAGCTAAATTCAGCGGAAGGTCTATTAGATAAATCTTACGGGTCATCTCACCAGGTAGGACTCAATCAGGGCTTAAATAACTGTATCCATTGAGGTCAGAACTTGCGAATTATTTTGCATGTTCTTCGTATGAGATGGCACTTTTTTGGACTCGTTTGGAGTGTTCAATCGTAAATAGGCCGGTTGAAGCACAGGTATGATAGACCTCTCCGAACTTAAACATCTGATAGTCGTAGGTTCGTCACTGGAGTTACCTGCCGTTAGAATTTCTCTTTCTGTTAATATCAATGACCCTCTTGGTCATTACTCAGTCTACCTGGAATAAAGTATTTTAGATTTTCGTGCCAAGTTTTAAACAAATATGTATGAATTGATTTAGTAAACTTTGCCATTACACTGGAAATATGAAAATCAACCCTTATATTATTAAAATTAGTATTTTAAACGGAAATGGAAATTTAAAAATAATACCTATATATGCATATTTTACTTTTTTCCCGACGAAAAACCTTAAAGGCTCTCTTCATCGTGACGCAAAATTGAAATATTTACAATAATACATCAGAATAAAAATAAAAGGTATTATAGGAAAAAAACTAATAAAAAATAATTAACAAACAAAATATAATAAATAGGAATTGTTACAAGACCTAGTCAACAGTTTATAAATGTATATATATATATATATATATATATATATATATATATATATATATATATATATATATATATATATATATATATAATATATATATAATATATATATATATATGTATGTATATATGTATGTATATATATGTATGTATGTATATTAAAAGATATGTATATGTATATCATAAAAATATAAAAAACAAAAAAAATTATAAAATTTTTAGTAAAAGATAGGAAATAAATAGGCCTACTAATTTTTTACCAAAAACTAGTTAGCATTATTATATATCTTAAAATTGTAAATAAACCCAGAAAATTTATTATAAGGCTATAAATTAGCCCTACAATATTAAAAAAATTAACCTGTAAAAGAAAAATAGTATATATGCAGATTTTAATGCACTCACGATGGTAAAATCATATTTTCAAGAGGTGAGTTATACATATCTAATCTCTCTCTCTCTCTCTCTCTCTCTCTCTCTCTCTCTCTCTCTCTCTCTCTCTCTCTCTTTTCAACGCCTTCTCAAACAGTCAGAATCGGTGTTATTGCAAGGTACTGAGTGTGGATTTTACCGTGATGGATGACCGCTCGATTAGCTCTTCTTCCTGTGAAGATTCACTAAAAACTAAACTGACTCTCGCTTATTTCACATTTTAGTGCACTAAAAACTCAGTAATTAATCACGGTCAGTTTTTAACGATCGCAATACTTTCTTTATACGTTTAGTACCTCATTCGTAGGAACACACTCGTAAATCCACTCTTGTAAGGCGCTGATAGTGAAGGCAGAATAAGCTGAGCTTCTTTCCGAATGTGAACTAATTATAAAGAATCTAATTTTAAAATTTGTCTTTTAATTTTAATTAAACGTGATTATTACTAAAGAAAATCTAAATGTTTTAATCTTGAATAAACAAAGTTTTAATTCAGGTAATTTAGTTCATTGCAAGAAACCATTTTACTCGAAGAGTTTTGTTAAAAAAATTAAATTGCTTTTCTTGGAATTGAAATTAAAAAAGTTTTTAATTTTGTAAATGCGACGCGGATATTTGAAATCGTCACGTATTATTCTTATGTTTTTTGTTTAATACGTTTTTTTCGTATAATTTACTTCTTAATATTCGTGTTTTTCTAACATTTTTAAAAAAATTATTTTTTATTATCGTTTATCATCTCAAATTGCAGTGCGCAAGCGTTTTGCTGATGTGATTGAATCGAATTTTCAAAAAGTAAAAAAATATCATATAGAAGAATATTATAATATCCAATAATTTTTTACCTAACATTTATAACTTATTTTATCTTACTCTTTTTGAAAATGTTATTATACTATCATAATCAGCGTTACAATGGTGAAATTTTCGAAAATAATATATATATATATATATATATATATATATATATATATATATATATACGGGGATTGCACGCACTCGTTGCAAAAATCAGCTGATAAATATTTAGCGTGTTTCTTATCTTTAACATTTTTTAAAAATATTACACTTTTGATAAATAAATTGCATTTTTTAAAAAACTTTTATAAAAGCAAAATATTTGACTATAATTATTTGTTTGTAATTTTCAGTAAAAGTATAGCTTAGTATGAAATATTTTTCCATTATTTTTGCTTTAAACAAAATATTTATATTTTAATAGAAAATATTAAAAGTGTATTTTTGCAATGATGAAGTGTGTACCGAAAGAAATGAGCTAAAGATATGTGAAGAGAAAAGGGAAGAGGGAAGAAGTTAGGAAATATTCAATGGAAATATTTAAATGGAAATATTCAATAATCTTCTGTTCAAAATTTTTTTAAATTCAATTTAAAATCACATTTGCTTTTAAACGGGTTAAATTAAATTATATTATTCTTTAGATGTAATAGTGTTTGGCCGTCCTAGGAACTACTTTGTAACTGAGGCAGCACATCTAAGAACTGAAGGGTTCTAGTTCAGTAGACTGACACCCTCAACTAGTTTTAGGAATCCACTGGCTGGCTCATTCTTCTGGACGTACGCAGAGTCCTGGATGACAACACTCTTTGCTCTCCTACTGACCAGAGCCTCAAAATCCTTCACATTACCTCTTCCTTCCTGCATTACCTACACACGGTTTATCCGCTTTACATTCATATCTTGTTCACTGATACAGCCACAGTAGTCTGTAATAGGTTCTATTGTTTTCCTAAGTTACCCAGGATCTCCTCCTAGAAGGACACTTACTGAGATTGTTCTGGTGATACAGCCACAGTAGTCTGTAATAGGTTCTAATGTTTTCCTAAGTTACCCAGGATCTCCTCCTAGAAGGACACTTACTGAGATTGTTCTGGTGATACAGCCACAGTAGTCTGTAATAGGTTCTATTGTTTTCCTAAGTTACCCAGGATCTCCTCCTAGAAGGACACTTACTGAGATTGTTCTGGTGATACAGCCACAGTAGTCTGTAATAAGATCTATTGTTTTCCTAAGTTACCCAGGATCTCCTCCTAGAAGGACACTTACTGAGATTGTTCTGGTGATACAGCCACAGTAGTCTGTAATAGGTTCTATTGTTTTCCTAAGTTACCCAGGATCTCCTCCTAGAAGGACACTTACTGAGATTGTTCTGGTGATACAGCCACAGTAGTCTGTAATAAGTTCTATTGTTTTCCTAAGTTACCCAGGATCTCCTCCTAGAAGGACACTTACTGAGATTGTTCTGGTGATACAGCCACAGTAGTCTGTAATAGGTTCTATTGTTTTCCTAAGTTACCCAGGATCTCCTCCTAGAAGGACACTTACTGAGATTGTTCTGGTGATACAGCCACAGTAGTCTGTAATAGGTTCTAATGTTTTCCTAAGTTACCCAGGATCTCCTCCTAGAAGGACACTTACTGAGATTGTTCTGGTGATACAGCCACAGTAGTCTGTAATAAGTTCTATTGTTTTCCTAAGTTACCCAGGATCTCCTCCTAGAAGGACACTTACTGAGATTGTTCTGGTGATACAGCCACAGTAGTCTGTAATAGGTTCTATTGTTTTCCTAAGTTACCCAGGATCTCCTCCTAGAAGGACACTTACTGAGATTGTTCTGGTGATACAGCCACAGTAGTCTGTAATAAGTTCTATTGTTTTCCTAAGTTACCCAGGATCTCCTCCTAGAAGGACACTTACTGAGATTGTTCTGGTGATACAGTCACAGTAGTCTGTAATAAGTTCTATTGTTTTCCTAAGTTACCCAGGATCTCCTCCTAGAAGGACACTTACTGAGATTGTTCTGGTGATACAGCCACAGTAGTCTGTAATAGGTTCTATTGTTTTCCTAAGTTACCCAGGATCTCCTCCTAGAAGGACACTTACTGAGATTGTTCTGGTGATACAGCCACAGTAGTCTGTAATAGGTTCTATTGTTTTCCTAAGTTACCCAGGATCTCCTCCTAGAAGGACACTTACTGAGATTGTTCTGGTGATACAGCCACAGTAGTCTGTAATAAGTTCTATTGTTTTCCTAAGTTACCCAGGATCTCCTCCTAGAAGGACACTTACTGAGATTGTTCTGGTGATACAGCCACAGTAGTCTGTAATAGGTTCTATTGTTTTCCTAAGTTACCCAGGATCTCCTCCTAGAAGGACACTTACTAAGATTGTTCTGGTGTTACTTGTTGATCCACCTATTGATAACTGACCCAGCCAGATATAAAGTGTCAACGTATACAATGATACAAGCAAGAAACCTTTTAACTGATGAGGCTGCCCTGGGGCATGACTCTGCGCAGTGTTTCATCATGTTTTCTGTAACAAAGCCACTTTTATCTCTTCAAACCTTGCTCACATACACAGTCTGCATACACTCAACAGTGTTCACGTTTTTAGTTACGCCGCTCACATACGTTTTCCTTATTAATATTTTGTATTCTGTAACTTTTAAAATTTGCTTAAAAGTATTGTTTTGCATAGTTTTTAAAATTTTTCCATAGTAGTTAATATGGTTTTTTTGTCAATTTAAGGCGAAAAGCACATTGAAGATATTATCGCCTCCCTAAATGTAAGTGTGAGTGTAAAGTGTTAAAGTCGTAAGTGTAAGTGTATGTTAGACTTGGGTACCGCGAGGGACGTCTAAATCCTCTCAATAGCTGCAGCTAGTCTGAACCTCCTTGTGAAGTAATATATAGGGTTGACGTGTCAGGGTAGCTTAGGTTTTTAAAATTTATTTATACTAATTACAACTGAATATTCATTTATCAAGTAATCTGTCTATTTCCTTGCCCATCCCTATAGTAAAAGTTTACTTTCTCTATTGAGGTCATCTAAATTCCAGGAATCTCGCCAACACGTAATTCGAGTGTTAAAACAGTGCGCAGTGCGTCAACTGAATCGAGTGTTTTGTAAGGCTCACATTTTACAATAAGTGTTTAATTTTTTTTTACAATTTTACAATACAGTGTAATGGCGTACAAATGGAAAATTTTATCGTTAGATGTAAAGGTTAGGGTTTTGCATCAGTTAGAGAAAGGTGTGAAGCAATTGCAGAAATTTTAATTTAGCTAGTTCTTGTTGGAACGATATTGAAAAATAAAAATAATAGTTCCATGAGTTTTATAACTAACTCCATGAGTTTTATAACTGATACCATGGATAAAGAAGGCCTTTAATGAAGGGAATTGCTTCACGAAAATTCTAAAGCCATAATTTGAAGGAATTTATGATGCGGTTCTGCGTTGGTTTTGGCAAAATATTGCATTTTTCTCACAATTTTAGTATTGTATTCATACAGTATTATTTAATAAATTCTGTATTGTTTTTAAAGACTGTACGACATATAGTTTTGTTTCAATAACCTTTGCACTCAATTAAAAACCCAAATAAAGATAGTGTATACCACATTTTACAAATAAAAAACTTATTATAAACCTTTTGGTTGAGCGTTCTCTAGAGCAGAAATCTCTTTATAGCTGCAAAAACTAACATTCCCTTCAATGCCGCTATAGAGAGATTTTACTGTAGCCTACTTATTATCACGCTCGCGCTCACAATTTTAGTCTGATTTGATTCAAACTTGGCACAAAGATCGATTATGGTAAGAGGTTGATTAAGTTCGTTTACCTGTAAAATTCGATCAACAGTTTCAGCTTGTTTGTCTTATTTTTTTAAATCTGATTTCACCAGTGCGTTAAAGAATGTATTAATTAGCATTATCGATTTTTACAATGTTTTGAAATTAGGAAATTTAATGTGACGACGGACAGGGTTTGATTTCGTATTTAAGACACAATTTAAAAGTTTAAAACGCTAGTACACGCAGACTTTAATGCTGATTATAATGGGGAAATCATAAGGTAAATATAGTATGATAAAGAAAAATACTTTTGGAAATTCGCTTCCATCACGTCAGCGAAACTGCTGCTTGTAGCGATTATTAACCCGATAAAATGTAAACAAGTACTACGGAAACAAAGAAGGTTATTAATTTTGAAACTCACCGTTGTTTTAATTAAGCTTCTTTCATACATGGCAAATAACAATTTCATCAGTGTCTCGAAGTTTTCTGGGTTTGAAATGAGAAAAGTTTTTGAATATAGTCAACATGACGTGTGTGTTTGACGGCTTCTTTAGTCGTAAGTTTCCCTTTAGAATTACTTTGCTTCAAGCTTCGT
The DNA here is from genome assembly GCA_022606455.1 of Callitettix versicolor. Classification (NCBI taxonomy): domain Eukaryota; kingdom Metazoa; phylum Arthropoda; class Insecta; order Hemiptera; family Cercopidae; genus Callitettix; species Callitettix versicolor. Next base: position 63,184,065 of record CM040185.1, read on the forward strand.
GCTTATTCAAGGCGATGTAGAACATACAATGCACTAGTTTAATTTTAAACGCTTTCGTGGATTTGTTGCTGTGCGCGTTGCACAATTTCCAAAAGATATTCAGTTTGTCACGGCATGTAAAAATATGCATGCCTTCAATTATTGTGTGGTTGTTTGTTTTAAGCGGTACATTTTGTCCTACAGATAGTCTCAGAGCCACAATTCAACTCTAAGGACCTCGGAGGACAAACAACCGCGCACTGCCTACGAGTTATCATGGTTTTCAAAGTGTTGCATTCAAAATTTTCGCTGCTTCATCATGCATACACGTTATGTTTTCCTTACCGTGTTATTGCAGTTCTGGAATCACTTTATTACGTGGCATATCTAAGTAACATGTCAGTGTGTAACGGCGCTCCATCATCCATACATGTTATGTTGTTCTCCTTACCGTGTTATTGCAGTTCTGGAATCACTTTATTACGTGGCATATCCAAGTAACATGTCAGTGTGTGGCGGCGCTCCATCATCCATACATGTTATGTTGTTCTCCTTACCGTGTTATTGCAGTTCTGGAATCACTTTATTACGTGGAATATCTAAGTAACATGTCAGTGTGTAACGGCGCTCCATCATCCATACATATTATATTCTCCTTACCGTGTTATTGCAGTTCTGGAATCACTTTATTACGTGGCATATGTAAGTAACGTGTAAGTGTGTGGTGACACTCCATCATGCATACACGTTATGTTCTCCGTACCGTGTTCTTGCAGTCCTGGAATCACTTTATTACGTGGCATATCTAAGTAACTTGTAATTGAGAGATGGGATTCCATCATGCATCACGTTTTGTTCTACGTACCTTGTTATTGCAGTACTGGAATCACTTTTTTAAGTGGCATATCTAAGTAACGTGTAAGTGTGTGGTGACACTCCATCATGCATACACGTTATGTTCTCCGTACCGTGTTCTTGCAGTCCTGGAATCACTTTATTACGTGGCATATCTAAGTAACTTGTAATTGAGAGATGGGATTCCATCATGCATCACGTTTTGTTCTCCGTACCTTGTTATTGCAGTTCTGGAATCACTTTTTTAAGTGACATATCTAAGTTACGTGTAAGTGTGTGGTAACACGCCATCATGCATACGCGTTATGTTCTCCGTACCGTGTTCTTGCAGTCCTGGAATCACTTTATTACGTGGCATATCTAAGTAACTTGTAATTGAGAGATGGGATTCCATCATGCATCACGTTTTGTTCTACGTACCTTGTTATTGCAGTACTGGAATCACTTTTTTACGTGGCATACCTAAGTAACGTGTAAGTGTGTGGTGACACTCCATCATGCATACACGTTATGTTCTCCGTGCCGTGTTCTTGCAGTCCTGGAATCACTTTATTACGTGGCATATCTAAATAACTTGTAATTGAGAGATGGGATTCCATCATGCATCACGTTTTGTTCTCCGTACCTTGTTATTGCAGTTCTGGAATCACTTTTTTACGTGGCATATCTAAGTAACGTGTAAGTGTGTGGTGACACTCCATCATGCATACACGTTATGTTCTCCGTGCCGTGTTATTTTAATTCTGCAATCACTTTATGAGGTGGTATATCTAAGTAACGTTGTGGCGTAATTGTGACTCCATTTTGAATTTTTTTAAATTCGCACAGGTAGAAGAAACCTAACTATACTGTAACTTCAACTCATGTAAACTTTGTTCAGTTATTATCAGAGGTTAGAAACAAATTATATTCTGCAAGAGTGAACGTTTACAAAGCCACTCTTATTAAAGATCAATACATCTTTATCAGTCCACAAGAAGTGCTTTATTGAGCCACTCTTCGTCTAACGACATTTGGGCCAATGATAAAATGAAGTCTCTTAAGCTTGAATACTCCATACGGTTGTTACGCAGTTCAAGGTGTTCGGCAGTTTTCCTTAACATGCTTTCACCGCACTGAGTGTTGGTAGAAAATTCCTTCTTTGCATTAAAGGCTTCGCCAACTGCAATATTGTCTTTAACTATTGAAGGTCTTCCTGATTTTTGTTTATTGTACCGGACCAGTGGTTGCAAACTTCTGCAAAAGTTTTATACAGTTTGTTCATCCACACGGTTCATGCCTTAGGCCATTATGGATACGAAAAGGTCGTAACACTGCCGTGTAGTTTCTGTTACATTAGTTCTGAACGAGCCCGATACGTGTTTGTATTGACAATGCCACGGTAAACAAACAAATAACTAAAAACAACTTTAAATGTTGTGAACACTGGTAACTGATACAGGACTTCAAACCGATACAGAGAATAAAGAGTGACTTTAAACAAACTCATTGTCACAGTAACAATACAACAGATATTTACAAAAAAACAACTGATTATTAAATTCCTTTTTTAGCCGTTAACTACTTGCCATTTGAATAGCTAGTCCTAACGCTAAAACTAATTAGTTACACAAAATATTTTGTAAACAACTGTTATATTAGCGTTTTGTTTTTAAGTAAGCAGTGCGTTTCTAGTATAATCGTAGACTTTTCCGATAATAGTTCTACTTATTTTTAAGTACAAATTTCACACACAAGTAATAAAGATGACAAATTTATAGACTTGTCGAAACAACACAAGGTAATACGCGTTAAATGAATCAGTTATGTAAAGTTAAAGAAAGTAAGGGTGCGGATTTAAGAAGTAAATGGGGAAGTGAGCTAATAGATGTGAGCTCTGAATCTTCAAAAAAACCCTTTACTGAATATGGTTCCAAGGTCGTGTGAAATTAGGGTTTAGTAGTTACGCAATAGTTAGTGTGAACCATCCTTCTTTAACTACATTCTTACGCCTCCAAAAAAAGTGAATGATGATATAAAGAACAGCACATTCTTTTAAGAGTCAAACCCTCAGTCAATCAGTTAACCTGTGCTAAAACCAACGTATAAAGTTTACGAAAATCATTTTTGTTAAGCAGTGTTTTTGTCTACAATGCTCCACGTCACGTGTTTACGTGCATGCTGCCATTAAAAAAAACTACACATAATTGTTAACCCTAAGTCTCTGAAAGGCATAATAGAAATTTTACGTGTACTTACTTAATATTTTTTTTTTAATTTTTGCTCTGTTTCATTCAAATGTAAAACAGCTTCAGCTGAAATAATCTAATCAAACTTTAAACTAAAAAACAAATGCTTATTTATTACTCGATTGTCTAATTGCGTTAAAGATATGTTCAAAACATCCTTGTTCTGTGTGCTCCCATACTGACATTCACGTGAAAGCGTTAAAGTCTCCGACCTACGTCAGCTTATAAACTTTAATATAAATTGAATTCTATGAGTTACGTACCATAAACCAAGAGACTTTAACGCTGAAGGTGTAAAGAGCAACAAACAATGTAAGTACAACGTTTAAGGGTAAAAACCCGCGTTAGAGCAGGTAGTAGAGGGTGAGGGTTCACCTTTAGGGGAAAATGTAATTTTGTTACGCTCGTATAGGTTTTTTATTGTGCGCCTTTAACCCAGCGCAGGAAATTAAGCCAATTTTGCGGTGAACTATAGTTGGAGCCGTTAAAGGCAGCCATCAAAAGCTGTCATTATTTTATATTGACTCTTGTCTAACAGCTCGTAACGCGAGCGTTAGGGATTCTACAACACGTGCTCTTCTACGGCTTACTATAAACTGTTTTTATAAAGTAGAAGGCTACCGATAAAACAGTAAGAAGTTCTCTTACGTTGTTAACGAGATGTAAATAGCTGTTGTAAATAAATATTGTATCAACTTTGCACAAACATTACCAGGCTATTATTACTTTCTTTTTAATCGGATATTTGCGTTATGTATTTAAGCTATAGAACAGTATACGATGTTTCGATAATGTGGACCAACTCTCTTTCTAAAGTGAGACAGTAAAAACTTCTCTAATGTTGATAACGTAGTTTCTGCAGTTAACTACGTATTTAACGAATTAATTAAAAATTTAATTTGTAGTTAACGAATCAATAAAACCGAATATTGTATTAACGATACGTAATTTTTTTGAAATGTCTGAAAATATTCTTATCAATATCTTCAGAAGATAAGATAATTTTCCGAAAGTAAAATGTTAAGAACATTTCTTGAAACGTGAACATATGTTTTATTTTCGATTTTGTCATTTACTCTCTAGCAATAACTTCACCCAGTTAAAATTCGGTATAGGGAAAAGTTAGGACAAATTTTCGGGTTTTTTAGGTAGCTACCTGCACTGGTTTAGGGTAGTTAAGCAACACTTTCTTTTTTAGCAGAGTTAGTTAAAATTTTTAATATTAATTTAATATTAATTTTTAGTAAAAGTTAGCAGAATTTTATAAAAATCCTTTCTGAGATAATAATTATTCTTGAACAAATAATTTGATAATCGTTAATATTTTTCTTATTCATATGGAAAACTACAGGTGAAAAACGTTTGAAAATCGGACATTTGTTTTGTCTGCAGCTATACACGCACGCAGAAAGGCATTCAAGCTCACACTTTTTGTCTACGAGGTGTTGAAACTTGATATATCCACAAATATCTCAAGAACGATTTTTTCCAATCACCGTACTTTCTACCATAGGATATTTTTTATAGTAAGGTTGGATTCGGTGGTCGATTTGGCTAAAGCCAACGATCGGTCTGCTGCGTCTCTGAACTGACCACCGGTTCTAGCCGCAGTTACTCCCGTTGTTTTTCCCTTACCTTTAACGCTGATCCCTCGTCCTCATTATTCCAACAGGCATAAAGTATAGACGTTAAGCAAAAAAATCTTATAGTAACAAATTAACTAATCCGAATCGTATATCAACCAACCAAATTCAACTTTTAATCGAAATTGTGTTACAACTCGCGTTTTACCTTAACAAACAAATTCAGTTTATTTCGACGAATGTATCCAAAACACACCAAAAGCCGGTCGCTACGCTGTCTGCCCTATTCAAAGCTTTGCCGAAACAATGCTTCTGGCGATACTGTTGTTCCCAAAAGCTTTGTTGTTTCCCTCTGTCGACAGACCTTTTATTTAGAGCGAAATGTGTTTTTCACTATATAAAATGGGGCTAATACTGTAATTATTCAATTAAGTTTATATCGTAAAAAAGTTTAATTTGTTTATTTTAACAATAAACGTAATACGGATTGTTTGTTTTTGCTTTCAGATAACGCGAAAAGATAATCCTAGTGTTATTCCACAACAGCAGTAAGTGAGTACCATTTTCATTTTAATTCATTAAAGCTCAGTAACATAGGAAAATATACTTCTAGAGAACTTCCATTAATAAAATATTTGAAATGTCGTCATGGTACAGACATGTACAAACCTGTCGCGGGGCGCTTGCTGTTTGCTGATAGCAGCATCAGTTCGTTTATTTAATTGCCGTACCTCGCGCGTGTGTGTGTGTGTGTGTGTGTATGTAAGTGTTTGTGTGTGTTTGTTGTATGTGTGTGTGTGTGTGTGTGTGTGTGTGTGTGTGTATGTGTGTGTGTGTGTGTGTGTGTGTGTGTGTGTGTCTGTGTCTGTGTCTGTGTGTGTGTCTGTGTCTGTCTGTCTGTGTGTTTGTTTTGTGTGTGTGTGTGTGTGTGTCTGTGTCTGTGTGTGTATGTGTCTCTCTCTGTGTGTATGTGTCTGTGTATCTGTGTGTTTGTATGTGTGTGTGTGTGTGTTTGTGTATGTGTGTGTGTGTGTGTGTGTGTGTGTGTGTGTGTGTGTGTGTGTGTGTGTGTGTGTGTGTGTGTGTGTGTGTGTGTGTGTGTGTGTGTGTGTGTGTGTGTGTGTGTGTGTGTGTGTGTGTGTGTGTGTGTGTGTGTGTGTGTGTGTGTGTGTGTGTATGTGTGTGTGTGTGTGTGTGTATGTGTGTGTGTGTGTGTGTGTGTTGTGTGTGTGTGTGTGTGTGTGTGTGTGTGTGTGTGTGTGTGTGTGTGTGTGTGTGTGTGTCTGTCTGTCTGTCTGTCTGTCTGTCTGTCTGTATGTCTGTGACTTTGGTAATAGCTTGGACAAGTGCGTTACCGAACGAAATCCTGTCAACCATTGCAAATCTTCATGAAGATTTAGTAACTTTTTTATATATTACGCTTTTTGAGAATCCGGTTTTATCATCGTTAAAATCTGCATAAAATAGAATTTTACATTTTGAAACACTATTGAGTTTAATGTGAATGAAAGAAACTTAACGCGGATTCTAGCTCTCGTTATGTCCGTATACTGATTTTTAGTGTAAAATTTGTACCGGTACTTTTATAAGTTCATTACCTTTTTTTTAAATAGTATTTCGAAAATCTGATTTCACCATCGCAACCAGCGTAAAGAGCTGCGTAAGTTTTCAAAGTCCGATGAAATCGAAAAAATGAATTTGGCGACAGAAGGGTTAATTGGTATTTTCATTATAGTGGTAATTTATAAGTTAAAATGTTTAAAAAAATGTAAGGTAACACAATATTTTTGCAAGAGAGACAAATGCATGTAGTGATTGTACAGTTGTATTACTTAAGCTTACACTTCATAGCGCCGGGTCTGGATTTTACTATGATGGCACTTAAATAGCTTATTTTTCATTGAAAATCACCCACATAAAATAATACGGTATCAGGTTAGTAGTTTCACATAACGTTTTTAATTTTGCAAACATTTGACTGTCTTGTGGATACCTTTCCCTTGGGGGGGGGGAATAGGGTGGTGAATAAAAAAGTGCAACTCCTTGTTATCATACACCAGTATATTTTATAATTAATTGAGTTATATTATAATTTCGGGAACAATATGAATGGAGGAAAGTTTTAATTAGGGATCTTGTGCACATGACAAAAAACAATTTCATTCGCAGTGACGTCACTGAAACTGTCTGGGGATTGAAATGAGAAAACTTTGGGTAGAAACGTAACGTGTGTTCTTGACATTTCCCCATGACTTGACTTCGCCTTTACTTCAACTCGATTTCAATTCAGTTTTATTTAGTTTGCATTCAACTTTAGATGAATATTATAACTTATTGGAGATATACTTTAACTGGGAAATTTTTTTGTTGTGTTTTTTTTTTCGTTATTTCAATGATGTAGTTTATAATAAAATAATTCAAGCACACTCTGTCTGTCTGTCTCTGTCTCTCTTCCCTCGATCTCTCTCTCTCTCTCTCTCTCTCCTCCCTCCCTCCCTTCATCTTCTTTACCTTTATCTCTCTCCCTTTCTCCTATTCATCTCTCTCTCTCTCTCTCTCTCTCTCTCTCTCTTTATCTATCTATCTCTCTCACTCTTTCTCTGACACGATTATAGTGTTCTATAAGAAATTACAACTTGTGTGTGTGTGTGTGTGTGTGTGTGTGTGTGTGTGTGTGGGTGGATGTGTGTGTGTGTGTGTGTGTGTGTGTGTGTGTGTGTGTGTGTGTGTGTGTGTATAGCACGCACACGTTTTTAATTTCAGTACTATTCTATTTAAAATATTAACAAAAAACGATTTTGATAATGGCTTGGACCAGCGTTTGTTGACCAGCGAAATTTTTCAACAGTTTCGAAATGGCGGTAATTGCGAAACTTTAAATATCTTAACGTTTTCAAGAAAAATCTGATTTGATCACTGTAATCCACGTTAAAAACTGCACAAATTAACATTTCGAAAGTTTTAAAATCCGTTGAAATTAAGATCATGGTTGATTTTAGTATTTACACTGCGGTTTGAAAGTTTCAGATTCTGATTAGTGCTTTAATGTTGATTACGACCGTGAAATTAGAGTTTCTAAGAGGGTAAAATAGAGAAATATATTTTTGGAAATTCGCTTCCATCACGTTAGCGAGACATTTGCGTGCCACTGTTGTATTATATTTCGGTTTACCGCTACAGCGACGTCAGTAACATAAAGACAAACACTCTTGTGTAAACATAATTATCCTTGACGCAAAGATAATGTATTATAACTTGACGGTGACAACATACAAAAACTTGTAAGTAACATTCTGTATATAGATTTTGTTTAAAAAACTGCAGAATTTTGTAAATCGTATGAGTAAAGTGTTTTGATAAGAATGTAAGAATGTCGGAAAGTAGTTTGTATTGTTGTAAGAAGGATGCTCTATTTACAAGGCTTAGCGTGGCATTGGTTTGTATTCTGAAATAGTGTTAATCATTCTGTAGCAGACAATATTGTTCTGTGCATGATACAACTTACTGCATATAGCCTTAATTAACAAATAATTGAACGTATGTCATGTTTGTGACATTTTCCCAATTAGCGGAGCATTTTGCATAAATTGTTAAATAAACTGCTCAAATACATTACACAAACTAACATGCAATTGTCTTCTACGAAAATCGCTGCCGGTTTAAAGTCGGACTAGTTTCACGGTGATTTTAACCCTTATATGAGGAATAATAACTCTCTTTTCCTAGCGTAAATAGAAAAAACCTCAAACCCAACAGAGAACAAGATTTTTATTTTTTTTTCAGAGTTTAAATCGTAAATTTATTTTATCTAACATTAGCAATTATTTCAGTTTCAATGATTTTGACACAAACGCGCGCTTCAGTATTGTAGCCTAAATAACCTTGAAGATGCCGATACGATTTTGACGAAAAGTCGGAACAATGTTAGTAGTGGTAAATTGTTAAAACTTTATGAGGATTCATTCTTACTGCCCACCAGGAAGTATTGAAAGTCACCCATTTAAAATTTGATGTAAACCAAGTACAGTAGAGTTTCGATTAATCATCACCTTTTAACCGTGAGTTTTTATTAACCGTCAGGTCAATTCTATCAGCTGACATTTTTAAACAGTCTTCCGTAGCAAATAATTTGTAATAAATAGTAAAAGTAACCTTCTGGACAAAACAAAACACTGTAACTGGACACGATTTACTTATATCATAGGCGACGACAGCTGAGACTAATTGCTACCCTACGCAAACATCGATAATCGAAAAATAAACGATCCTATCATCTAACGGAATGAGGTAGAAACAATCGAATTGTGTCAACCAGATCCGTAAGAGTGCATAAATGTTTCTATTTAAAGATAAACATTCTCACATTATTTACGATAGTACCATTCTGCGTTTAAGTCGATCACGTAACAATCACGTGAGTATTTTAAGTGCTGCGTGCCATGCTCTCGCATATTTTACGCTAAAAGTTTGATTACGGTTAATTGACTATACAGTCTGTATAATACATAATTAGAGTAAAATAAGAAATTAAGAGATTTACTATATTTTTCAAAATAATAATAATAATAACACATTCTCTTCTGTGATCTAAACGGAGTATAGTATGTTATTTTTATGGATCGCAGAAAGTACGGGTGGTCTATTTCTGTTATCCGTCACTCCAAAGGTCCCTGTTTGATCGTTAATCGGGACTCTACTATATATATATTAACATCCATACATTGTGCCAGTTAGACTAATGAGGACCAGTGTTAACAGTAAGAGAAAAGTAACAAAGAAACTGCGGCTCGAACTAAGAACCTTAACCTTTAAACGCAGTCGAGTGACGCAGTTGATGGTGCTATATATATATGTGTGTGTGTGTGTGTGAGAGAGAGAGAGAGAGAGAGAGAGAGAGAGAGAGAGAGAGAGATCTAATTATATTTTAGCGGCTTATTTCAATCAAGAGTCTAGTTTTTACTATGATGGCTGCTGTAATAGCTCACTTTTGCATTGAAGATCGCTAAAAAAAATTATACTGAAATTTTGGCCCATAGAAATCCACTTTGTAGTAAACTAACAGTTTGAAAACTTACAGAAACCGCGCAATTTACGTTCAAAGTTTAACGAATTCTGCAACTTCGATTCACTAAACTAAATCACAGATAAAACCATTATCCCTCGTAACATCTGTGGACGGGATGTCGTTACTTCCAGTTTAAATACGTTTTAAACGAGACTATCGATTTGAAACCTAACCGCGCGTCGAGAGCTGTAAAATTTCAAACAATAAGTAGTTGTTTCTGACAGCAATCGAGATAATTATATATTGTAAGAGTGAAGATCAAGGCGAGTTCAACAGCTGCGTCTGACATTGGGCTTGTCATCGACACAGAGAATTTAATGTCGGGGTAGAGAGAGAGAAGGGTATTGTATTTAGCTCTGCTTTCGGCTGTATGTCGCACGCATGCGCGTTACCGTTATGTTTTAAGATTAGTTTCTTTGTCGATTAAAGTTTAGGGAAGTAAGATTAGGTAAAAGCATTTTGTAAAGGGGAATTTGGAACTAGTTTATGATGGCTGATTTCCATTAACTTAGATATTAGCTTATACTTGCTGTTTTCGGCTATTAAAAGGGTTACTCCTAGATTACATGTGTGCTAATAGTGATTAAAAACGTTAAAACAGTTTTGATAAATCTTGATTTTTTTAACAAAAAACTGCTTCAAACAAACGTTTTTTTAAAAAAAGTATCCTGAAATATTAGCAAATCAGACCTACATGTCAAATTTCATCAAAATCTGTCAATATAGTTATTTTATTCTGATTGAAATGTTGGAGAAGAATATTTTATCACTATAGCCTACTTTTTAGCGAATTTTCATCTGAAATGAGGTGAGCACCAATCTCGACCTCTATATCACCTTTTGAAGGATCGTTAAAATGTGTGTGTGTGTGTGTGTGTGTGTGTGTGTGTGTGTGTGTGTGTGTGTGTGTGTGTGTGTGTGTTTTAGCACCATCACGTAAGCAATTTTAGTCTGACTCTAAACTATTTAGGAAAATCGATTTTGTAAAAAAATAGCTTGGACAAGTTCGTTAACCAACGAAATTCTTTCAACGGTTTCAAAATGGCGGCAATTTAGAAACTTATTGACGTTTCATTCAGAAACTTGTTAACGGTCATAAAAAAAATTATTAACGTTTTTGTCTTCAATCTTTTTGAAAATCCGATCGTAATCAGCGTTGGTAACCGCGTAAATTTCCATTTTGAATTTTCCGAATCCCTTGAATTATTTGTCGGTGGTCATGCTCGTTTTCGTATTTCCAAAATGACTTGAAAGTTTGAAATCAGATGTATGCGCAGATTTTAATGCTGGTTATGACGGTGAAGTCATGAATTTCAAAAAGATATGGTGAAGAAAAATACTTATGGAAATTCGCTTATATCACGCCAGCGAAACAGCTGCATGCCGCGATTATTTAATTTTTAAATTTTCAAACCGGTATTTGAAACCATAATGTTCTCTCCAGTATTTACAGTACTGTACAACTGTTTACTTGTAACAGCTTTATCGAGCGCTTTATAATTATATCTTACACTGAACAATTAAAACAAGTTTTACTGCACATGGAAGCACTTTATTAATAACTTTAAAAAATCTACACTCCCACAAGACTTTGCAACTATTTCAACTTAAATTCTCGGTTTAATGATGTACAGCCCGCGGGCGAATGTCTTACAAGGCTACAAAATCTCAGGCCCGGGGGGAACTAAGCGAACAGGCTTCGTTCATAATTAATCGACTTGGATGGATTTTGTTAACGCGAGATAACTACTGCTCCTTACAGGCTTGTGCAAACATTATACTTCTTTAACGTGCCGACAAAACGTGGTGGGGAGAGGGAGGGAGGTAGTTACCTTGTGATACAGAATGTTTCCTTCGGAGAATGATCTATTGAAGTGCCATCATGAAACCAACTAGATCCGAGATTCTTTGGAATTTGCGCCGATTTGATACGATACGTTTTCAGGGACCTAAAACGTTTTTATCACGTTCAATTAATGCCATTTAGACTACTAAACGGAGGATCGGCGTTTTCGAAAAGGGAAAAGCATATGGTAGTAACGGCAGTCTCGAATCGATGTGGGGAAGTTCGGTGCACATTCGATTGACACAATTGCTTCGATAAGAAACATTGTCCCGACGTGTTGCCAAAGTTGTATCTAGCACCTTCGCGGTGGTTCTCGCTACCTGTTGAAGTACTGCAGTCTGGAACTTATGACCTTGTAATGCGAAAGTTCGGTGTACATTCGTTGGACACTGTTGTTTTGAGAAGAGACATTCTTCCGCCATTTCGCATGTAACAGCTTCGAGGTGGTTCTCGCTCCAAGTCTAAAGTACTGTAGTCTGGAACTTCCGACATTGAGGAGCGTAAGTTCGGTGTACATTCGTTAAATACAATTGTTTCAAGAAGAACATTGTACCGACGTTTCGCCGAAACCGTATCCGGCAGCTTCGAGGTGGTTCTCGCTCAAAGGCTGAAGTCGAACACAGGTGAAACGTTTTCTCATGAGGGTGTCCGAGGTGATTAAAGCACCGATCAGCCTGTTTACATCTTTATACTGTCTGTTGTACCTCAAGATTGTAGGTTCAAATTGGAAGTTACTGCCATAAGCTTTCCCTTGCCGTTAACATTGTCAGGAATTATTACTCGCAAATAAGTTGAAAAGGCAGCACACAGGGGTCTCGAAAACGGAAGTGTATTTTCAAAATGTATTATAATTTAATAACACACAAATAAACATTCTATAATAAAAATATGACTGTATTTTTAAAATTAAAGAAATTAAATCTAACCGAATAAAAGTTTAGATTTTTCAATATCTGCTATTTTGAAATAATTAAACTTATTTTTCGTGGTAATAACATTTGTAAATGTTACTGTTTTACAAAAATTAATTTGTGCACCAGGTTTTGATAAATTTGAACCAAAATTTATAGCGTTTGATTAAAAAAACGCTCGCACACGCACGCACACCTCATTTATATAAATTACGCTGGAAACATGCTCCATGTATCACGGAACAGAATCGATACTCATTTCTTGTTCCGGGATAAATTAGCACTTATCCATTTAAGATACCAAAAAAGCAGTATTTTATTAATAATCCAAAACCTTAGCTTGAAAAAAAAACTTAGACTTCAACGAAATCGGATTTTTAATGTTAGAATTGTGTTTTATTTCCACTGGAATTTCAAATTGAACGCGAGACAGTATTTTCATACTGTCTTGGTGTGTGCGCGATTATTTATACTCCTGTAATTAATTGATTAAAGTAAAATTTTCCTGGATTTTAATCCTGTTTAAAAGATTCTTTCCAATATTAACAAATAATAATAATGCTATCGATAATAATTGTTAATATTATTATTATCGATATAATAATATCTCGATAATATTGTTATCGGTATGGCGTGATATGTCTTCAGAAACGATTGTCTACTGTTATATCGTCTAATCGACCGAGTGAAGCGAAGTCTCTGTTTCAACTCAACCGTTCGGCATTGAGTTTACGCGTTTGTTTGTACGCAGTTTTGGCCAAAAGAATTAACCGATTTTTTAAAATGTGTTTCGAAAGTACCTTGCGTAAAACCCAAATGACATATTTGTAAGATTTCCCCCATTTACTTCTGTTTCAAGATGGCGGCGTGTGATTTAATGAAGCGTACACGCTGTTTTGAAATTTGGTACGACGATATCTTGCATAAAGCCTGAATGGCTATGTGTAACATTTTTTCCTATTTACTTCCGTTTTAAGATGTCGGCCTCTGATTTAACAATGACGAGTGTGCGTAATTCTAATCAAACCTATTTTCGATTGTTTTCAAATTTTGTACGAAAGTACTTTATGTAAATAGAGCCCTAAATATGTATGTGTAAGACTTTTTACCATTGACTTCCGTTTCAAAATGGCGGTTTATGATTTACAATAACGAGTGTACGCAATTTTAGCAAAACATATTAACCGATTGTTTTGAAATTTTGTACGGAGGTATTTTGCCCGAAAGACGTGGGTAAGATTTTTTCCCATTCTCTTTCGTTTAAAGATGGCACGCTCTGATACAACGTTGAGAGAGTATTTGCTGGTTATTTCCTGTAATACTGGCTGAAACCTATCATAATTTTGATAATTTCATGGAGAAAGAGCATAAAATGTCCAACAAATTTGGTCCAAACGGTTACCGGTTAAATTGGAACATTGTACAAGCACGACAGGGCGCTGTCGTTGAGAGCTTTGTATTTCAATCAAGGTTTACTGTTTTTCAAACAACTACCTAAGACTAGGCTACAATTTGTAGTATGTTTGAGAGTACGAAATATTTTGTAACGGTCAGTTGAATGTGAGTTTAAAATAACATGTTTCTTTTTTATCGATTTTAGTTTTGTGAACAACATCAAATAATCGATTAGTATTACAAAAAAACCGTTAAATTACAACTATATTATGCAGTTTCAATAAGTAGGTCGTGCAGAAACTACAAAGTTTGATAGTCTATCAGCTGTTCGGAATAGACTTTCAACTGTAACAATGCTCGATTAGTTCATTTTTTCGCCGCTATTGGCCGGTAGCGCTTTGAGGTTATTATTCATTCAAACATGTTTTTAGTGTTCGATTTGTGTTTTTGTGACAAAAATGGTCAAACTTATTGTTTTATAATATGCGGTATTTATTGGTATAATCGTTAATGGATTTTAAAAGAATGAAATGTTTTCACCTGTGTTTCGTAAGTAAGTGTTTTGGGTAATATGATTTTAGTTAGGCTATTGGTTAGTGATAAAATAGCTAATATAGTCCTATTATAATTTGTTACATTACTAATAATACTTGGTTATTGTCTACATGCCTCGGTGTTTTGGCACATTATTCAGTTCAGGCTATCTATAAGCCTAGTATTTACAAATTGAAAACTTGTAATAAATTATGCTTGCAATTACTAAAGTATAGGCATACAATTTATTTGGTAGCCTATTAGCGAATTAATGACTTTTTTGAAAATAAATGCATTAACGGTTTTGGTAGTACGAAATGCGCAAAGATCCTATGTCTAAAAAGAGTTTCAGAAGTTGTTGAAATATTTATAAAGTCTAGGTAAGTGAAAGTTTGTTTTAGTTAGTTTCTAGTTTTCGCAATTTTGTTCCGATTTAATTCAAATTTTCAAGCCACGTAGTAAAATCAATTCAATATTTTCAAAATGGCGGTCATTTAAAATCTCAAAAAGGCATTACTGTTTTATCAAACTTTCTTTTGCAATTAACATTAAAACCTGCATAAATTATTATATCAAATACCCAAATCGATTAAAATTAATAAAACTATTAATCTCTTGGCGGTCAGGGGTTTTTTTTAGTGTGATTTTAAAGAATCATATCGCCGAATAATAATGATTTGATTTAAACTTGTCACAGAATCAAGTTTAGTGACCTAATGGCCTGGACAAGTTGGTTTTCCAGGGAATTGCATTCAATATTTTTGAAATGTAGACTGTTATAAAACTTACAAAACTCAATTTTTTACTAAACTTTCTTGAAAATCTGATTTCATCAGCCCATAAAAATGCTATAATTTTTGCAGTTTTGTTTATAAAATCTAATCACTTTTGTAAATACTTATAAAAGCAAAACTAAACTGATTTCATGAAAATTCGTAGTAGTTTATACGACAAAGGAAATGTGATAATGTATAATGGTAGCATGCAGCAATTATACATGATGTCTCACTGGCGTGATGGAAGCAAATTTCCAAAAGTATTTGTTTTGTATCATCCTTTTTTTTTGAAACTCTGATTTTACTATCATAAACAACATGAAAAAATGTATATGAAAATATGTATAAGTAACATTTTAAACTTTTAAAGTTCATTGAATGTGATTTCGTAGGTTTTAATTTCGTAATTTTAACGGTTTTTGAAAATTCAAAATGCTACTGATACAGTTTTCAACGTTCAGTACGATGATGGAACTGAATTTTCAAAATACTTGAGAAGAAAAATTTATGATTTGTTAGAGATTGGACAACTGTTGTACGAATTTCGCCGTTTAACAAACTTGTCAAAGCTTTATGAAAATCGATTTTTGGGACAAGTTCTAGTTAAATCGGGCTAAAATTTCGAACGTGAACGTGACTTTTCGAAAAGAGATTTAGAGGTAAGGATCGTGGAAATTAAAGGTTTCAAGGATCCAGATCTGGTTCTTAAGACAATTCAATAGCTAATTTTAAAATCGGAATGCGCTAATAAAGAGGGTTTTATATATACATATATATATATATATATATATATATATATATATATATGTTTTTTAAATTCGCTATTCTTGCAATATGCGAGATATATACGTGTTTATGACTATATTTTTTGTTTTATAGATTTAGGATTTTTGTTTGTTCAGTTTTTCTATTATTTTTGTAATTATTATTTATTTGATGTTACGATCAAGCAGAATGTTAAAGCTGAAAATACATTACCGCGGGGAAAAGTCATGTCAACCTTACTGAAATACACATCCCCGTCTCACTGTGTGTTCCGACTCCAACCGTTGACGACATCGACGTGGATGACTGGGGGGGATGGTAGGGGTGGGTTCGGCATGTTATGCTAATGAGACACAAGCCTGTCACATTCTGTGTAACGATCCTAACTCCGCGCCAGCTTTAGACAAAAGTTAGTAAACTTTGAGGCATTTAAAATGCGTCGAATTCCGAATAGACTTTAACGCTCGTACTGTCGGTAGTTTGTTCTAAAACTTTACAGTAAATACGTTACGATTGAAATGAAAATAATCACGACGAACAGCTGTCTCAACTCTATCCTTAACCTTTTGTATATTCTGATTTCACCAACATAATCAGCATTAACATTTGCGTATATTGTCACTATAAACGTTTACATTACATTGAAAATACGAAAATAAACCCTGACCTCCCTCGAACACTTTCTTAATTTCAACGGATTTTTAAAATTTTAAATGCTAACTTGTGGCGTTTTTACGCTAATTACGATGGTGAGTTTAGGTTTTCTAAAACATGCAAAGCTAAAAAAATATACATTTTTTTAAATGTTGGCTAACGAACTTTCCAAGCTATTAACACAGTCGATTTTTGTGCCAAGTTTGAATAAAATCGGTCCAAAATTAATTGCAAACGTGATCATGGTAAAAAACAAACAAACAAACAAAAACACAAACACACACACATTTTAATGGTCCCCTTAAAAAGTAGATAATCTAAAGATTAGAGATCGGTGCTCATTTCCAATTTCCGTGTCTGGACTTTACCATGATATCCGCTCCAGTAACTCACTTTTTATAGCACAAATTGAAAAGGCGCCTTTTTTACGCCGCCATTTTGTAAAATATTTGTTTCCTTTACTGGCAATATATTTTACAGTCTAAACTTCAAAATGTTAATTTATGCAGTTAAAGCTGATTACAATGGTGAAATCGGATTTTTCAAAAATATTCAAGACAAAAAAGTAAGGAATTTATAAAAAATGTCGCCATTTTGAAACTGTTGAACGAATTTTGGTGGTTAGCAAACTTGTCCGACTTTAACCATAACCGATTTTGTGTCTAGTTTGAATCAAATCGGACAAAAATTGTGAAAATATATATAAATTTTAACGACTCATCAAAATATTTCTGTTACCAAACCAAAAATATAAACCATGTGTCATGTTTTTCTCGATTCCTCGTTTTTTTATTAATTGCTTAAAGTCACAATAACTTCAGTCATAACTATTTTATTATTTGTAACATTTTATCGTCAATACCATTTTTTCGTTTTAATTTATTTTCTATTCGTCGTAGTCTTTCTCGTTAATTTTTTCTTAATCTTTTTTTTATTTAAAAAAAGCTCATTTCCCCATTTTTTAAAACGATTTTTTAAAAATAATTTTATTGTCCATTTTATTTGGAATTTGAATGTTTAACACAACCTCAATTGAAATGATATTGAAGCAACAACTGTTGTGCAAAATCAGCTGTTTAAAAGTAGTCACAATTATATTTTTATACATACAATAGCACGCAACGCGCTAAAGGTACTATTATATGCAATATGACATTGGCACGCATCACGCAAAATCCACCATCACATCCATGGTACATGTTAAAGTGATCTAAATGTCTAATTCTCATTTCAAGGTCATGAGTCTGGTTCTTACCATGACGGCGGCTCCAATAGCTCATTTTTACAATGGAAATTCGTTGACAGTGTTCGTGGCTGTACCAGTTAAACCCAGACTAGACAACATTAATTGTAAATCTTGAATTCTACGAGTTGAACATGTTTGAAGAGGTCGTTAAAATTGAACATGTTCGCTTTCTAGTGTGTGCAATTTCGATCGGATTCAATTTGAATTTGGTTTGGGTAATGACTTTCCGTCGATAAAATACGTAATTTGACAAATCATTCTTTTTAGAGTCACATAGGTAAAATTAAGGATCTTTATAAAATAACGTGCTTGTCCGTCTGTTTATCTGTCGGTATTGCCATAACATTTGTCGAGTTTTTTGGCACGAATTCAGATAAAATATAGCGTTAACGGCAAAAATATTTAAGGGTAGTCAATGGGTAAAATGTTTCCGACAGAGGCAGTTGATGGGCTTAACGATCCCACCTTACATCTGGCTCATACTACTCTCACTCATCTACTCAAGACACACACCGCGTTTAATTCATTGGTTTATTTTCTTGCTTGTCTTTACGCATCACCTTTAGAGCACTTCTGTTTTAACCCGAATTTATCTTAACGGTCTTCCAAACACTGTTCTCCACCCGATCGAAGCTTCCAGTTTGAACGTTCCTGACCGTCCTACAACACACTACCTGTTTAACGGTCACCACGCTCGCTAATTGTCCTGTACACGGTAAACTCGAGGTGAACCGTTTGACGAAGAGGCGCGAAGTGGTTAGCCAAGCTTTGATCATTACAAGCGCGTTCAACGTACACGTGGAGTTTAAGTACAGCTGTTTTAGAACATCATTCGATCAGTATGCTCTTTTAAGTAGCCTACTATATTTTATCCATGTTTATTTCAATCACTTTTGCGCTAAAGAAAAGCGCTGTAGGTAAGACACCGGACAGTTCTCTGGTTCTAATCCAGTTACTACCGTTGGCTTTTAACGTGTATCATGTTTTAGGGCTGCTTTTGATGTTGGATTTTGCGGGACGCGCGATGCGAGGAACATGTTTATATTGATATATTTTGTATATTTTGTCCATCGCAAGTCTCATATTAAATTAATTGTAATTAAAAATTTCTGTTTACCCCGGGATCGAACCGGTGCCCTTGCGCGTGTGAGACGCACGCGATAACCACTACTGAAACAACGAAGACTTTTGACAGATTTAAGTAGCCTATATGAAATGAGTTGTTAATTTAATTTTGGTAGTTATGTTAAAAGATCAGTTGTTTTCTATTAATTCATACAGCTGATAGGCTGTCGAAATAAGTTTCAGGTTGTGTTGTTAAAAACTAGATATGTTAATTTGTCTTGGAAGTTTGTCGAACAAATTATCGTAATTAAAGTAAAAAAGAAAGAGAAACATGATACATGATTTTTATTTTTGGTTCAATAACAGCAATGTTTCCGTGTGTTACGTGGATTCATTATCTGCAATAGCTTAAGTAAAAAAAACTTACACAAATAAAAAATTCACACGACATTAGTAATTCTTTCGATAATTGATTTCAGACAAGTTAATTACCAGCAAATTGAGCCCAACCGTTTGAAATTGTTGACCATTTCTAAATCTAAAAATCATAATCTTTTTACCTTATTGCAATGCAATCAGTGTTAGGATCTGTATGAATAAGTATACTGAATTTTCAAATTTTATTGAAAGTACAAAAATGAATCTGTCGTCGACTGTGGTTCATTTTCAAGGTAATTTGAAAATTTAATATTGTAATTTAAGCAGATTGTATTCAATTTGGTAAAGTGTAATTTACAATATTACATTTCATAAATAATGTAACAGTTTCAAAATGGTGGCCATTTGAAAATTTACAGAAGTTGCTGACTTTTTTATACTTTTTCTTGAAAATTTTATTTCATTATCGTAGTCAGTGTTAAAGCACTGCTACGAGTATAGAAAGATTTTCATGCTGATTACAATGGTGAAAGCTGATAAAAAAAATTAATTGTTCAAAAATTCGCTTCCATCACGTCAACCGCGATTATTTTTTAAATCTTACTTCTTGTAAATATTGTTGTGTTTCAAACCTAAGTTAAAAGAATAGATTTTTCCGAATTAACGTTTAATCGCTAGCGAGGCGTTACTTACAGGAACCTCAGTACTATTAATAGACTGCGAGCGAAGCAATCAAGTTCTCCATTGTAAATTCACTACAATGGAGTATATTGTAATTATTATTTAAAATTACAAAAAGTAATTGTTCTGTGCAATTTGAATTAAGGCCGTCACCATAGTCAATAAAACGATCAATTGCATGAAGTCAGCGTTAGTAATTTAATTAAAAGTGACGCAACTATTTAGGAAACTGTTTGCTAACTGAAGGCTACGGGATTTTAATAACAGAGCGCCGTCGGAGAAAATTATATATGCTTCTTATGAACGGTGTCCTTTTATGGTCTCTGTAATTGTGCCAGGATGTCTCTGTAACGTGTCCCGCTTGTGTAATTGTGTCAGGCTTCTATAAATTGATATACTACGGTGGTTTACTGAACGCTATACTGAGAGAACAATTCCCTATAGCACACGCAGCTGTCTTGCTGTCAATTTATATCGTAAGAAGAGTTCTTTAGTCTCTCGGCGGCAGTTTTTCTGGGTGATGGTTCAATTTTATTCGTCATGCTCGGAAGATAGCTCACTCGATTACTTTCGGAAAAATTCGGGAATTTTCAGATGAGATCGGTTATTTTCGGAAGTGGTCGGGTATTTTCGGAAACGATCTGGTATTTTCGGAATAAGTCGGATATTTTCGGAAATAGTCAAGTATTTCGGAACAATTGTCGGGTGTTTTCGATCAAGATCGGGTATATTCGGAAGAAATCGGCTATTAACGTAAAACAGCCAAATATAGCTGAGCGAGAGAACAAAATATAATAATAATAAATGCTTCAAAAACCAAAGAAATTTCCACTTCCATCGAATAGCCTTAAGAACGCAATAAATTTCATAAAAATTTATTTTATTTTGATTTTAACGCTTATTACGGGTTTTAAGTCAGGTTTTCAATAATGTTTTCAGATTTTAAATGGCCATTATTGTGAAACGTTTGAACTGATCTCGCTGGGTATGGGCGCCTATCCAAGCAATTGACAAATCAATTTTTGTGTCAAGTTTGAATAAATCGGACTAAAATTGATCACACAAGCACACGCGCAACCAAACACACACACACACACACGCAAATAAATTAAAATAGTAACGATTCTTTAAAACTTCTTTAGGAGGTCAGTATCTGTGCTAATTACATAGAATCGGGTATGGGTTTTACTATAATACCCGTTGCAATACCTCATTTTGAAAAATAAATTCGCAGTCATAGTCGAACCTAATTTACCACTCTACAGGTGAACGTGTCCTTTTAGTTTTTTAATATAAGTTCTTCATGAAATGTATGCCGTCTGCAATAACTTAATTCAATGATTGAATTTTAGAATGTTATGGCTTTGCTGGACCTTGACACATCAAAGGACCATTTCTGCAACTAAGCTTGGATTCTAGTTTAATAGACTGATACCCTCAATGAGTTTAGCAGTCTATTGGCTAACTCATTCTGCTGGAAGCCAGACACCACGGTTACTCCATTCCTGGCTGACCGCCCTCCGGTCTTGGATTACGGTTTCCGTCATTCCTGATATCTCAGCCATATAAGGGTTTTGTTTCCCACCCCAAGATTCTATTCCTGGAACAACTACATTTACATTATTACATAAATTTTTAAGAAACACTCTATTTTACAGACAATTTTAAGGAACATTACAAAGTGACAGACATTAAAAAAAAAATTAATAAATATATCCTACTGTACTTACACGATCAAACACTTATAAACCCTGCACTATGATGCCTAATACTAAGTAGTTATTACGGTTATGTTGATAATGATACTACATATCTTAATACCGGTAATATCTCTGTAATTCCTGTTCTGCAGATCTGTTTCCCATTTGTTCGTGAATAACATAACTTTTCGTTTCATTGCTACATCATAATGTATTCTCTTCGAAGACATTTTATATAGGATATTTATTTTAACAACCTAGTTCTCATCAAACAACACAAGATTAAATAAAAACACTCTTTACTCACTAGCTATTGGAAACAAAATGACAGAATAGTAGCGAGAGGAGTGGCTGTCATAGTGAATGACCTTGCAGTTGTTCACTTTGTTCTAATGTTCAGTTAATAAGGGTTCATTTCTCGGAATATGAAACAGAAGTATTTTTCGATTACCTAGTTCCATTTTGATACCAAATGTAAGACGCCATCGTTTCTAAGACTCACGTTTTTTGAGTGCACATAGGAAAAATGTGCATCTTGGAATCGATGAAATACTGTAATTGGAATCCCCTTTGTTACCGCCTGTTCTTTTTTAAATTTCGATTTTTAGCTTAAGGTTGATAGTCTTACTGATTTGATATGTTTGAACCCATCTCTCACTTCTTCAGTTTCAGATTGGACAGGTCCTCCTACCGTCTCCACAATCTGCTACGATTCACTGTTTGTAGGTTTCATGGTGTTAGATACACCCCCAAGAGATTCTCCCATCTCAAGACAGATCAATTTTCACTAACAAGGTCCAATTTTGCCAGTTCCCTAAGGTTTTTTTTTCTGTGTGGATTTTGACGGTGCGCTTACAGCCATCGAAAAACCCACAAGTATTTAAGAAAATGAAACGTCTAACCTAACCTAACCGCATACGTAAAGATAGATTAAAGTTGAAAGTCGCTTGGCATCTACAGTCCTTATATTTTAGCAAAGGCAATGACTGAGACATTTAGGCTTCGGCTTACGCTTTTACACTTGAATTGGGATTAAGTAATTTGACTCAAATGCAGATAGCTGGAGAAAGGTTAGTTCTAGATTATTGAACCCGTACTCACAACGCGAGTGTCCCTGAGCGGCTTCTACATCTTTCTTAATCAACGCCATAGAAATTATTTCTTCTTTTTCTTTTCCGTAATAATTTTCTGCATAAAATCAGTCTGCGCTTTTTCTAAATTTAATGACTTCTCTGTGTTAATAATTTCAATTATCAGGGTAAAACTAAGAAACTACGCTGTTTTGAGAATACTAGTATTTACAATTTGGGAATCGCTATGCGCTAACAACGCATTCCCCTCCAAACAGCTGCATTAACGGCAATTTACTTTCATATCCCAGTATACAGGCAACAAAGTCTCCGATTAATGTGGACCTGATTCCTATTAAAAGTTGTATAACTGAATCTGACTTCTTTGGAAATCTCAGCAGTTACAGACTAGTGCAATAACAAGAAAAATGACGATTAATGATCATTTCAAATGGGATCAACATTATAGTGGTTTTTACTTGGATGTCTGTCTGTCTCACTATGAACATCACTGGAAAATAAACTATTTTCACCTATTTTGATGACATTAAGCATTTAGGTGTAGTTTATTTTGATCTCGGAACTAATTTTTAATTTTTTTTTTACTTTTGTTTGTCAAAAAAAACACAAATTACCAAGAATCGATCTTTTTCGAAATCAAGTCTCATATGCATATACGCTACACTCTCTCTCTCTCTCTCTCTCACTCACTATATATATATATATATATATATATATATATATATATATATATATATATATATAATCAAGTATATATATATATATATATAATCTCTCTCTCTCTCTCTCTCTCTCTCTCTCTCTCTCTCTCTCTCTCTCTCTCTCACTCACTATATATATATATATGTGTGTGTGTGTGTGTGTGTGTGTGTGTGTGTGTGTGTGTGTGTGTGTGTGTGTGTGTACGACAATCGATCAAGAGTGAGGATCGATCCTCATTTCAATGTTTCGAATCTGGGTCTTACCAAAATGGCCGCTCAAATTGTTCATTTAATAAAAGAATGTCGCTAACAAACAGTGATCATTGTCGGTTTAATTTTCCAATTTTAAAAAGTATGATTAATTTTTGAGTTTTCCACCATCTTCTGGATCTCATGGATTTTGGGATTAACAACGTTTCTGTAAAGTGTTTTTGCGTCAATTTACGACAGAAAATACCGTATCTTCAATTATTTCTCGAAAAGTTAATTAACATTTTTAATTGAAAGCTTAGTTGTAACGGAAATAAAAGCAGATTCGCCTAATCAAACAGCGTCTGTTTATTAAAGGCCTAAGCAGTGTTGTATTCTACAGGGTGAACGCAAAGTCAGCATCCCAAAGGGCGGCGATAAAGGGAAGAACTTTTTATACAATTTCTCCGTCTTTGTTAATTGTTATAATTACATTCGGATGAAAGGAAATTGTAAAGTTTAAGAGTTCTGTTTGCGACGTTTCTCTTAAAAGCAAATTAATTTAGTTAAATTGATATTAATTTGGGACGGGGAGAGCTTCTATATTAGGAAACTTTATTAAGAGCTCCGCCGCTGGTTCTTATTGGACGGGACGAGTTCATTTCATTTCTGCGCCAATTAAATATTCATTTAAATTTGTGCTCGACATTTAATTGGTGAAATTTAAACAGAACATTTATAATTAGGCTTCCGTCGTCAAATACTTGGGTGTTCTAGTTCCGTACGATCCGTAAAGCAAGTAGACCTATAGGCAGTTGTAACTTGTGTAAAACTGTATTTCTTTAACCAGATTTAAACCAAAGCACACAGTGTTGCAATGAAATAGAGAACAGGGGACAAAGTGATAAATCCCGCTGATTAGCCTACTATCAACGGCTGATATAGAAAAAAGAGAGAGAGAGAGAGAGAAAGATAGATAGATAGATAGATAGATAGATAGATAGAGAGAGAGAGAGAGAGAGAGAGAGAGAGTGTAACACTCTCATGTTCGCGCAATTTTGGTCGGATTTTATTAAATATCAGCACGAAAATCGATTTCTACATAAGCTTTGACAACATCGTTACCCCGAAAATTCTCTTTAACAGTTTCAAAACAACAACATTAAGTGTAAATTTTAAATATTCAAAACTTTTATTTCAAATAACATTCTGATTTTATACTACACTGTTTTGAAAATCTGACTACCTTGTGAAGAGCATTGAAATGTACATAAATTTGCAGTTTTTTTCAAATCCCGTTAGAAATATGACAGTGTCGGCGATCAGGGTTAGTTTCCGTATTTTCAAATGCTAACTAACGCTAGCTGATCGCCAATTATGATGTTGGTATCGTTTGTTCTTTTCCCAAAACAGAATAACTGAAAAATTAATGTAGTACTGTAAGTCTGCTTTTTGAAAATTTGTTTTCATCACGTCATACACGAGTCGATTAAAAAAATTGCTTTTTCAAAAACAAAATTCAGTTTACGTTTTAGTGATTTCCATTAACACACAAATAGAATTGATATTCAGTTTGTGTACAAAATTTCGAAACGACAAGCTTTGTTTTTAAAGAAAAACAAACAATGAGTGGGTTCCAAAACATCATCGCGATGTACAGCATGTAAGTATAAAATATTACTGACAACGTCTTCACATAAAAGGACAAACGCTTTAGGAAATCGTCACAATTCAAGACTTATCTTGAATACGTTAATGGTACGCCTCTGCTTGGCAACTCTCTGGGAACTAATAGTATTCTGTGCGCATGCGTGGTGTTATCCGCGCAAAAGAGGAAGTTATAAAACTTAATAGCAGCGCCTTTGTTTTAGGCTTTATTTTTATACAATTTATATTTCGCGTTAGTTTTTATTGTTAACTAACTGTTAACTGCTGGAAAGATAAAGGCTTGAGTACGGTACTTTCTATGTACAGCAGTCGGAATTTAATTTGCGTTTCCAATTTTCTTTCGAATTATATTTCAGAATTTGTCACACTAACACTTTATATATGGCCAAATTTGAATCAGTTTTGAGAACTTAGTAAAGTTTTTCAAAGTTTTTTTCACTGATAACGTACAAAACGTCAAGTACTAGGTTTTCCTGAAAACTGTAAGTCCGGGTGGAGACTTAATGCGGAGACGCGCTGAGCTCAGACGATCGTAGCGGAGCTGAGCGGAACGAAGTTGAACTACAACAGGAAGCTTAGTTCAGTCAGTTTAAAGAAAGGTTTTGTATTTTTTAAATCTTAATATTTAAACTTTAACGGATTCTAGGAAATATTTTGTTTTAAAACCTTAACTTAGGCAACGGTAACCTAGGTAACGAGAAATAATAAATTTGAAGGCGTGGTCAGCGTGGTGGTGGAAGCGAAGTCAGCTTGAAACCGAACCGAGACAGAGTCGAAGTTGCGCGGAGCGGAGCCCAGTGACGCAGCTTCATTCAGCTCAGCTCCGTAACGCTTCCAGTGGCCGTACATAAGTTAAAAACAATAGGTTAGGTTATGAATGCGTAGTCCGCTACGCTCAGAGCAACTCTGCTCCGCATTTGGTGGCCACCCGGCCTAACGCATGCTTAAGACTCTGTGGATCCTGTCGGCCATATTGAATCTATTCCCCATAAGACTAATTTTAATTAACGATACAAATTACTCCGCTATTTCTTAAGCAAAAATAATTTTGTATATCTTATTTTAAAGGTCGTGTGAGGTAATGACTTTTACATAATTTATATATATATATATATATAGATAGATAGATAGATATATATATAGATATAGACTGTTTTTTCGGTTGAATCTGTATGTAAGAATTGACCGAGACAACTCATTTTAATTTTAATTAATATTAATTCTTCTTGGCATACAAACTCAATAAATACTTGATAAGAGCATTCTTTTTCTGGCGTACGAAAACTTCGGGGAAATGATAATTTTCTGTAAATAAATAAAATCATAGCACTTCAATAATCGTGTACATTATATCAGAACATTTTTAATTTTAATTTACAAATATGCTCCATACCTCGTATCACGAGTTAAAATAGCGTTTGCTAACACTGTAAACAAGACGAAGGGACAAACACTTCTAAGAGCAGAATTGTATTTACCAAATGCCGTCTTTACTCACAAACAATTGTATGTAGTCTTTTAAAGGATAACTAAATCAACTAACATGTTTGTATCCATTAAATAAAATGAAATACTTATTCTAAAGGCTGTGTTTTGCTTAAAATTTTCATAGTGTGAAATTACGCACGGTCGTTCTGGCCATTATTAAATTCTAATCTGTCTTGACCACAAACCGGTTTGAAACAAATTTGAAAAAACTATTTTATTCGATCGGTCAACAGTATGTTTATGTTAATCATGAATAAATCTGATTTAAAACAAGTTAACTGACCAAACAAAACGAGGTCTCTGTTTCGACTCAACATTCGGCTATTTGGCTGGTTTATTTTTGTTTGTTTATTACGCAGTTTTGGCCAAACGCAATGACCGATTGTTTTAAAATTTGTTAAGAAAGTAACTTGTATAAAGTACGAAAGAAGTATACGTAGATTGTTTTCATTCATTTACATTTCAAAATGGCATCCTCTGACTTAAAGATGACGTGTAGTTGTTGGGTACTACTAGTTAGTTCAAAATGAAAATTACTTTCCCATGACTGTAGAGTTTATTAAAACTAGTATTTCAAACAGAATATCTATCAGTATATATTTAATTAATTAACCGGTAATTATGAAATGAGCTATTTTAACGACCATTATACGAAGAACCTTAGCGACAATAAGCTACTGGACAAGTAGTGCGGGACATTAAAGGCAACACCTTTCTTCACTTGAACATTTGATGATGAAAATTTGTATCATTCTCGATTTCATTAACATCTTGGACAAGTTCGTTATCCAGCGAAATCCGTTTAACCGTTTCAAAATGGCAGTCAGGATTTATTTTAGTATTTTCATGGGAATTTTAAAATTATAAATATTATTGTTTGCAAATTTGACGCTGGATAATGAAATCAGATTTTCAAAAATAAGTTAGGTAAAATCGATGTTGTTACTTTTTGGAAATTTGCTGCTAGTAAGTCGGGCAAGACAATTACAAATTCTCAGAGTATTTCACAAAGACTACGCAAGTGGGAGTGTTGTCTATATCACTGCTGGAGCTTTCCGAATGTAAGGTAGGACTTTGTGGGTGACGTTTCCGCCATTTTTATTATCGGTCGGACATAAAAATATAAAATTACGGTAACTTCCTTTGGCGCGATTCCCGCTTGTCAAAGAAGGGGGGCCATGTGATTTACATCTTCCAGATCCTTTTGCCGAGAAACTGTGCTGCGGAAATACCCAAAACACTATTCGAAAATTAATTTATATTTCTGTTTTTGACAGGAAATTTTGAATTTTTTTTTTACATCGTCGTGACATTTATTATCGGTGCTTTTAATGGCCGAGCGAAGTGAATTTTCTGTTTCAAACCGACCGTTCGGCTTTTGATTTGTATGTTTGTGTATTTGTTAGTTTTTACGCAGTTTTGGCCAAATACATTGACCGATGTTTTAAAAAATGTTCATAACTGTTGGATTGTTTGTCTTTCATTTGACAATGACGAGTGTAGTTTCTGGCTATTTTCTTAAAACAGGCTTGGAAGACACGTTCAATTAAATTTTTACCGCTTCATGGAAAAAGAGCATAGAATTTCCAATAAAGTTAGGCTAGTAATACTTTTCGTAAATATTACGGTTACTAGTTAATTAATTAATAAATCAATGAATTAATTGATTTATTAATTAATTAAAAGTAGTTCAAAGCACAACGAGGTATTCTGTTCTTTGAACTACTTGCTTTAAAACACTCTTTACGGTTTTGGAAAAATAATGTCCATTTTTTAACTAACTAGCAGTAACCAGCAAACACTCGTCATCGTTAAATCAGAGACCGCCATCTCGAAATGGTAGTAAATTTTAAAAAATGTTACTTATATATTGTTTGGGCTTTATAAAAGGTATCCTACTAACAAATTTTAATACACTCGATCATTGCGTTTGTCAAAAATTGCTTAAGAAACAAAAATAAGCAAGCCAGATGCCGAACAGAGACCTCGCTTTGTTTGGTCAGTTAACTTGTTTTAAATCAGATTTGTTCATGGTTAACATAAACATACTGTTGACTGATCGAATCAATTAGTTTTTCAAATTTGTTTCAAACCAGTTCGTGGTCAAGACAGATTAGGATTTAAAACTGATTATGATTTTTAAATCAGATTAAAAATAAAAAAATAAGAAATGAATTTAGGATGTGTTCCTTATCCAGGCCGTTGCGTGCCGCAATAATTCATTACATAGAACAATGTTTTCTAACACCTTCCTAAAAAGCCCTCTTCGTCCAATATTCATCACCCATACAGGTAATAATTCAAAATTTCATCCCCCCATCATAATTTAAAGTCCCTTCCTTTAGCCCGTTTGACAATATGACACACAGCACAACAAAGGGTAAGCCTGTATCTACCCTCGATGCACGGACCAATAAAACTATCCCTACCTGAGGGGATTGATCTGACGCAGAGATTATGCAACGTGTACCTTTAAATCCAGTGACAACTTAACTCTACGATCAAGGGAAGTGATACGCGTATTTTTCTAACTTTGTTAGGGAGTTTTTAGAACAGTCAAAAAAGGTCTTAAAATTTAAAAAAGTTCAATCTTTAATATATTTTAAGAACTTTTTTACAGCATTTATACAATTTTAATAGAGTAAAATTATTTTTGAAAATGACACGAAAAAACGACACGAAGGTACTACAAAATAAGACGACAATTTACGATTACGCACGAGAGAGTCCGACAATCAATTCAGTCGATATATTTATTGGAAAAAGCTAAGTACACCCCGTAATAATATTTCTGAAGTATTACAAAAAGTCCACTACTACCTGATACTTGCAGTTAAGCTATTGTCCATTGCTTACAAAGTAGGTTTCATTTACAGTTTTGTAAAATGTTGTAGGTGTACTAAAAGCGCTTCAGTCCCATAAAAGTACTTATATTTTGACTTTTAATTGAAGCGAAGCTTTTAGTGTTAGCTTTGGCGAGAGGAGTGAATAGAAAAAAAAGTATCCCGAACGGAAGAATGTAATGGAAGGATGGAACGAACGAGGAAACGAATTTCTTCTCTCTCCTTTTTTTTCTTCCTCCTTTTCGATAACAGGACCCGCATATTATATAAAAACGTTGTGTTGCTTTGGTTTCGGTATTTCTCCTTAATTGAAAAACACGCGCACGTTGTAACCGTTCATAATATTAATGTAAACGTTTATAATCATTGTTTTAATATTGCTAGTTTTTAGCATCAAAACCTGAAACGTAATATAGCCTATCAGATGTTCAATGAAATCATATTATAAGACAACTGATCTTTCAATATAATTACAGTAAATAATAAGTTTACTAGGTTCACGTATTTATTTATTTAAACAAAACAAGTCACTTGTAAATATTACTTCAAAGTGTATCTTCAAATATGTATTCATCAAATATATTATTAACAAAAACTTCGCTTCTGTAAATAACTCTCCGAGTTGGACTCCTGTACATTTTTTATATCTTCATAATTATGTATTACATTGCATTAATTGCTTCATTTCAATTGTGAGAAAATAAACAAAACATAACCTATATATTTACCTAACGTAATCTGTACCGATTTAACCTATTACTGTTATGCAGGTTATGTACTGAAATATATAATGTTTATTTTTACATATAATTTGGTCCACGAAAAAATACACTAGACTTCGAATCGGTTATTGTACAGAATGTTCAGGTACACCAAATTAGAGTGTGTTGTTTTGTCTATAACCGTATGTTAATGCCATTAATATATGAGGACACAGTACTCCCTTCTAGTTTCCGACACTATACGTTTGTGTGTGAGGATTCAGTAAAACCTCATAGAGTCCTGCACTGTACGTTTGTGTGTACGTCCTTTTTTCTTTTCCTGTACTGTACTTCAGTGTACTGGATGTCAGGACCCAGTACACCCTTCTAGCGTCCTCTACTGTACTTTTGCGAGTCAGAACTCATTACACACTCATATTGTTTTCTAATGGTATTATAAGCAAAATGATTAAAAAGTGGTATAAGTTATATTTTAAAGGTAAATTAAAAACTATAGAAGGGACAGAAAAAGTTTGTTATATTGCTTATTTGGTTAACGTCAATAAAACTACAAATTCTTACAATTACAGTGCAGAAACGTCTTAGGCTTAGAAAGTAAGATTTTTTTATTGTTTTTTTTTATTTAGGTTTATAATTCACGGAAATAAACTGAATGATAATTGTTTCAAAGAAACGAAAATTTAGAAAACGATACTGAACATACTAATTTACTTTTCTCTTAGGCCAAACTCACCCCTCTCCCTACCACAGTTAAGGGAGTTATGATTTCATTCGGCCTTTAATGTGTTTCTGTATCTCTAATGTGCGTCGCAACAGCTTTTTGACACAGTCTGTAAGGGCCTAATTAGCATATGATGATGTATATAGCACCAGCTGACGCCCGATATAGGGGCGCAATTTGGAGACTTCTCTTTATTAACAAAACTCAGTGGTTATTATGTACACTGATGTTGTTCGGTAGCATTGAAATGTTTAAATTTTGAGAAAAGAGTGTGACAACCGGAGTTTTCTAAATCTCCGGTCAGTTTATGTTTGTATTTTAAATGGCATTTGAAAATTTAATATCGTAATCAACATATTAAACGCGAAATACGGAAGCGAATCACATTTTAAAAATCGTGTAAGATAAAAACGTTTGAAACGTCCGCCATTTTAAAATGTTTGAACAGATTTTTCGGGATGCCGAAAATGAATAAGCTATTACTGACGTTTGCGCCACGTTTTTCGAATAAAATAAACCAAATTTGCGAGCGTGAGAGCGCTAAGCTATTCAAATTTTGAAAAGCCTTTCAAAATGGGGTCTGTAGATTAGGCTTGGTGTTCCTTTCAAGGTGTACAATGATGATCTCTTTAATACTCATTTTACATTAGCAAAAAATACACGTGTGGAACTCGGGGAGTTATGGACAGAAGCGAAGCTATTCTGAATGATATCGGCCTATTTGCTGAATATACAATTAGTTTGAAGTTATGTTTACAAATGTTTTGTTTTGTTTAAACAAATAAATACGTTAACCTAGCTTAGCTATTACTGCAGTTATAGTACAAGGTCACTTGTTTTATATTAATTCTTAACGATCAGCTGATTTTAATTCAACAGCTACAATAATTTTCAGGTTATGTTTTTAAAGACCAACAATATTAACGACAATTATAAAGTTTATATTAATTTTGAATGTATTATGAAAGGATACAACGTGCACGTGTTCTCAGCTAAGGAAAAATACCGAAACCAAAGCTGTTTTCATATAGTACGCGTGTACATTTATCGAAAAGGCAAAGAAAAAAGAAAGAGACAGAAATAGATAGACGAAATTCGTTTGCTCGTCCGTTCCATATTTCCGTTACATTCATGCGTTTGGCAGACTTTTTTTTTCAAAGCTAACATTAAAAGCTTCGTTTTAAAAAATTCCGAACCAAAATTGTAGCACTTACTTGTTGGTTATTGAGGCTCATTGTTACCTAATTTGTCTTTGGAGAAATGGATTTTTCCTTGTAAGACCCAAACACGTGTGTGTGTGTGTGTGTGTGTTCGCAATTTTAGTCCGATTTGATTCAAACGTGGCACAAAAATCGACCATGGTAATAGGTTAGTCGATATCGTTAACCAGCAAAATACATTGAAAAGTTTCAAAATGTTAGTAATTTAAATCTATAAAAATATTTTATAGATTTTTTTAAAATATTTTTGAAAATTCGATTTTGCAATAGCAATTAACGTTAAAAACTGCATAAAATAGCATTTTATATTTTAATAATACGTTGAAATTGAGATTTTTTTATGACGTTCAGGGTTAATTTTCGTATTTTAATGTAATACGGTATCTTTTAATATGCCGTAGTTTAAAGTTCCATATACTTATTTCAGTTTTAAGGTTAGAAGAGGTATTAGTAATCCGGCACCTCCCAATAGCCAAGGACCCTCCTTTCCCTGCTTTGTGGTTCCAAATAGCCAAAACATGTGCTTTAATGCATGAAATATTGCCCTGTGTCCGGTTTTAAAGTTGGCAACACTGATATGACAGCAATGTACAACATCACATTCACGCCAACATCAGATTCGGTCAGCATTCAATAGACAAGTTGAAACACAACTGACCTTCTCAATTATTTACCAGCCCCAGATCCCACTAGATATTCCATTCTCTTCGTCTAGCGCAGTAAATGCAAATACACACAAATGTTGCTCTAGCGTCGGTCAGCTGATTTGTAAGCACTAATACTGAGTGGGTAAGGTACACAGGATTGTCAAGGATAGCATCAAACCGCGCCTCCAACAGATAGATAGCGCTGTACGCTGTGTGGTACATCCCAGTCCTGTCATTCTGGCCGGCTTTGCAGTAAACTTTCTTTTACCAGCATAACTATCTTTTACCTACGCTACAAGAGTGAAACACAATGACGCGTCTATAGTTGATAGCGATTTCCTGCTGGTGTAAGATGCGTTACCACCAAACTTTATTAATATCGTACAAAAATAAGATGAAAGTAATACAAATCATTGCCACCAGCTGTTAATAAAACAGCTGATTTATTTCGTTTCTGCAAATCTCTGCAGTTTTTCTTCGTTGTGTAAATTTTTGAGGTTATTGTTATTAACGAATTTTTATTGTGAAATGAGGCCATCGTAGCAAGACTCAAATCCGGAACCTTGAAATAAGCGGCGATCCTGATATCTATTACATTTTAGGAATCGTTAACAAACTTTATAAATATACAGTACTAAACCGCGGTCAGGGTTCACTTTCGTATTTTCGTATTTAAAAATTAAATTTCCGAATGCAAAGTTTAACGCTGACTATGGCGGTGAATCATTATAAAATCATTATTTCTCGAGTCAACATCCTTTTTTCTCAGCACATACTATTCGTACAGGCATAAATGAGGTATCTTTAGAAAGATTTCTTAACCGGCTTCTGACATTGCAAAACGATTTTGCGCTACAAATTACTGTTTGTGGAAAATTTTAACGTAAAAAACACTATTAACTGTCAGGCAAAACAGCTTCATGGATGCGCATGCGCGGCATCACAAATCAATCAATATTTTGTATATTTTACGTAGCTAATTATTAATCACGAATAGACAATCCCATTATAAATGCTTCTTTTACAACGTGCTTAGAACAATGTCAATATTTACTTAAAAGTCATTAAACTTATTGGTTATCTAGCCCTACTGACAGTTCCCTATCCCTGCCGTCGTACAAGCCGGGACAAGCATTTCGAATACCAGACACATTTTTTGGACACTGTTTTAACATAAATATATTCCATCGTGAATTTAAGCCGCCTCGGTGGTCTAGTGGATAGCGTACTAGGCTTTCACCCCGAGGATCCGGGTTCGATTCCCGGCGAGGGCTTGGCATTTTCATACGCTATAAATCATCCCACCGTCTGCATTAGCCCAAGTGTGCAAAATAGTCGGACGTTAAACAAAAAA
Organism: Callitettix versicolor; assembly: GCA_022606455.1. Taxonomy (NCBI): domain Eukaryota; kingdom Metazoa; phylum Arthropoda; class Insecta; order Hemiptera; family Cercopidae; genus Callitettix; species Callitettix versicolor. The sequence continues at coordinate 63,218,370 of CM040185.1, forward strand.
AAAAAAAAAAAAATCCATCGTGAATTTATGTATTGTTAATACGGACATCGTAAAATACGAAGTAAAATTAAAATGTCAAAATACAGTTAGAGGTTATCAAGCATGCCATTTCAGTTGACTAGAAGACCTATTAAAATTGCGTTTCTATCACTACAAACAAGTCGCAGGGACAAATACTTCAAAGAGCACGATTATATTTATTAAATACCATCTTTACTTACGGACAATTGTATGTAGCCTTTTCAAGTGTGACTAAATCAACTAACATGTTTGTATCCATTAAAGAAATTGAAATACAAAAAGTACAAGAATATTACATTCTTACATCAAATATCTTTATGACTAGGTATTGTAATGTGCTGTAAAAAAAACGTAAAAAAATGTATTGTTATTAAAAAAACATTGTAGTTGTATGTACTACAATGACTCATAAATTTGTGATTATTATATCAAAACGATATATTTCGATTTATTTCTGAAACATGTTTTCCCTTCCTTCCAACTACCATTCTCAGTCCAGCGACTACTCTTATTCAAAAGGCTGTGGTTACTAAAAACTCTCATAGTGCAAAATTTCGCACGGACCCCCTGGTTTGTATAAGTGAAAAGGTCTCTCACGCTGTCCACATGTTTTCTAATGTTTCCTTTATGGACTTATTTCAATTTTAAGTAGATATTAACCGAAAAAAGATTAATAATCAATTAAGCCAATGAAATAAAAACAAGTATTTATTGCAATATATATATATATATATATATATATATATATATATATGTAAAAATTGACTTTAAGAAATACAAAATTACCGAAAATCAGAGATAGCTAAAATAAACACTACTTCGTTATTTGAAAGATACTTTTGATATCTCCTACAATTTGTTCAGTATCCTTTAAAGAAGTACACTTGTGGAACTCGAGGAGTTACCTGCAGAAGCGGCCCTTTTTTGTTAACGATATCTTTGTTGAATATATAATTGCTTTGAAGATATGTTTACAAATATCTTGTTTTGTTTAAATAAATAAACACGTGAACCTAGCTTAGATATCATTTACTGTAGTTATAGTAAAAGATCAATTGTTTTATAATAATTTGTAACGAACAGGTGATTTCATTGAACAGCTGACAGGCTACAATAAGTTTTAGGTTATGTTGATAAACACTAGCTGCAATAGTTACAGTAAAAGATCAGTTGTTTTATATTAATTCGTAACGACCAGCTGATTATATTGAACAGCTAATAGGCTACAATAAGTTTTAGGTTATGTTGTTAAACACTAGCTATAGTGGTTATAGTAAAAGATCAGTTTTATATTAATTCGTAACGACCAGCTGATTTCATTGATAGGCTATTATAAGTTCCATATTATGTTGTTAAAAACTAGCTATGTTAATTTGTCGAGTTTTCGAACGAATTATCGTAATTAAAATAAAAAAGGAAGAGAAAACGTGATACATGATTTTTTTTTAATAAGAGAAATTAGTTTTTTTGTCATTTTTTCAGGGTTTTCTGGGTTGCTTCCAGCCATCGAAAATCATTTAAGGAAATGAAATGTCCACCTATACGGAGC